>JAKSZP010004343.1:0-85524 GCA_022478985.1 Massospora cicadina | reverse complement strand
TCTGACCCCCTCTGCTTGCTTACTCGTTAATCTCCTGGGGCCATCAATGCGTGTGGTTGCAGGCTTTGTTCCTAGTGGGGCAAGAATGGTTTCAACTCGATCAACCAGCCAAGCTCTCACCACCTCGCCTTTTGCCTTGGAACCCCAGTCCGTCCTCCTCTTCCAGTTCTGCTGAACCAGCCTCCCCTCCGCGGGTTAGCACAGTGGCCCCCAAGCAGATGCTGACACCCTCACTCTTGCCACGGCAGCCTTCACCTCCACCCCAACCCAAAAAGGGTCCATTGAATCCACGGCAATCTTGAAGTGGTGGAAGAAGAAACAAAGGTCACATCTTTCAAAACAAAAGGAACACTGTAAGAAACCAAAAAAGGTGGAAAGCGAAGTCAGCAAAGTGAAAGACCTCCAACAGCAACCCCAAATAAACGTAGTTTATAACTCACATGAGATAGTATATTCAATCATCATTTTTTTAGAGACCCTATTGCTGCTTATATGGCCAAAGGAATTTTTCGTGTACTCAATTTATAATCTGACCGCTCATGGGGTCCTTTATAGTATAAGTGGCAACACTCATTTTTTCTATTGTCTCAAACAGCCCAATCAAAATATTTGTGAGCTTGTGCTTCCGCCAAACCCATGCTGATCGTGGAGTAGCACTATATCTCCATCATTGAACTGTGCTAGGCCGCTCTGCTGTACCTGATTAGCAGCCTAGAATTTTATTTTCTAGGCTAAGCTGAATGAGTATGCTTTGATTTGTAATCTAATCAGCATATTCATTAGGGTGGTCAAATAGGATTGCAGATCCATTCCGGCGGTATCCTCTACACAGGCATATAGAAGCACAAGCAGAGAGGGGTGCTGTACATAAAGCAAATGAGTGGGACTTTCCCCATAGCATAATGGTAGCTAATATTGAAGGCGAACACCGCGGTAGAAAGGAGGGTACTTCAATCAGAGGGCCTATCTGTGACCAACTTCCGTAGTATGTTCACCAGGGTCCTATTAACCTGTTCAACCATCCCGTTGGACTTGGGGTGATACAGGGTTGTTAGGACCCTGCGGATGGCCACCATTTCATTGAGCTTGGGAAGGATCTGAGAGGGTAAAATAAGTGCCATTGTTGGTAAGGATAAACTGTGGGCAGCTGTGTTGCTAAATGATGCATTAAATTACAAACTTAGCCACAGTAACCTCCCCCAGATCCCAAATGGCCCGCGCCTCAACCCACCTGGTCAAGTGGTCGATTGCCACCAGGATATACTTATACTGGTTAGCTCAAGTCAGTAGAGGTCCCATGACATCGATAGAAACTGTATGCCAAGCAAAGTGAGGTTTTACTAACTGGTATGAATTCTTCTGGTGGAACGGCTTTTCCACCTGGCACTGATGGAAGCAGGATAGGGTCTCAGGCATGTCAAATTTCATGCTTTCCCAATAATACCGCGGCCTCAACAATCCAAGAGTCTTTTGGACTCTACCATGGCCAACTGCTTGGTGTGCGCTTATGATAATATTTGGTCTGGTGGAAGGTTTGGGGATATTCATGGTAGTGTCCCCTTTACTCTCATACAATTCTCCATTTTTCTGAAAAGTATTGGCCCTAATTCCATCTAGTACCTTGATAACTTGAGGAGGTTCATTGTAATACCTTCCATTGAGCATTTTTTCATAAATTATGTCACTTAAATCCACCATAACAGCAATTGTTGACAATCTTGATAAGCAATTAGCGTTTAGGTGCTTTGCTCCTGGTCATTAAAGGATAGCAAAGTCGTAAGCCTGCAGCTTAAGAGCCATTGGCCTAGCTGGCCCTTAGGCTCTCTTAGATTCTGTAACCAGCACAACGATGAATGATTGTTATGTTCTTAAACTTTACTCCATGCAATTATACTTGAAACTGCTTATATTTATAAATCAGATAAGCACTCCTGCTTGGTTATGGTGTAATTTCGTTCATGGCAATTCAAGCTACGACTACAGTATGCCATGGGGTGCTCCTCCCCCTCATCGTCCTTCTGATACAGGACAGCCATAAAAGCGTAAAGTGACGCATCCATATGCACAATAAATTCCTTATCAAAATTAGGGTAGCACAACATGGGTGCACTAATTAGTGCCATTTGAAGTGTATCAAAGGCGCATTGGCGCCATTCCATCCATTTGAACATGGCATTCTTCTTTTATAGCTCAAACAGCGGACCTTAATGCAACTGAAATTGGGTATGAAGCGTTGGTAATAACTCATCATCCCAAAAAACACCTGAATGTCACGCTTACTAGCTGTCTTAGTCATATTCTGTTACCTTCACCTTGGCTGGTTGAGGTCTTAGCCCAATCACATCCACCAAAAAACCAAAATACTCCAGCTGATTCTTGAAGAATTGACATTTTTCAGGGCTTGATCTTGATATTGGCCTCAGCCAGTTGGCGAAATACCTCTTCCAAATGGGTGAGGTGCTCAGTGAACATGTGAGAGAAGATGTTAATATTGTTGAGGTACACGAGTACACACAACAGCTTCAGATCACCCATAGTGGTGTCCATTGCTCATTGGAACGTAGCTGGGGCATTACACAGACCTTGCAGCATATGATTTGTTGGAAAAGCACTTTGAATGTGATTATGGCGCATTTTTCTTTTTCTGCCGTGGGCAACTCAATTTGCTAATAACTGGATATCAAAGCCATTGCTAAGAAGTAGTGAGCTCCACCTAACTAATACAGCGCATTATCAATCCGTGGCAGAGGGTATGAGTCTTTATTGGTGATAAGGTTTGAGCCTCCAGTAGTCAATTACTACACGGTTAGTGCCATCCTTCTTTTTTACAATCAGAACAGGCAAAGCCCATAGACTATTAGATGGCTCGAGCATTCCCTGCTCTAGCAGCTTGTCAATATCTTCAGTGATGACTTCTTCAGTTGCCCTTGATTGGCGGATTGGACGAGACTTGATGAGGGGGGATGATCCCCAGTGTCCAGCCAATGAACAACCCCCCAAGCGCACCCTAAATCATGATTGTCAACAGCAAAAATCTCATTGTATTTATAAAATAAAGCTTCCGCCCAATCCTTCTGGTCTTCCAATAACTTCATCAAATTCTCCCGCAGTACAACTGCCATTAACCAAGATGTGGTTCAATGGACAGACCAAACTATTCAAAAACCTAAACTTGTGAACCCGGTTGACCTCCTCAACCAGGTTCAAATGTAAATACGCTACAATCTGGTGCTGGAAGATTCAAATTGGTACTTTCTAAAGATTTGCTACCAATATCTTTATCTCCTCATGGCCCGGAAGTATGATTACTGAAGCCATATGGGGCTCAAGCTGTGATTGCTGATAAGGCCAATGATCTCCCCTAGAGCCTAGCAGGCACTTTCACCTCTAACTCAGTGTTAATTATCTCTTGGTGTCCAGAGGGGATGGATATAGGCCCAGAGGCTCTAGGCGGTAGCCCTTGATATTCATATAATGGATGGGGAAGGGCCTGAGTCTTGCCTTTTAGCTAATGATTTGCACCAGAATCACCCCATTGCTGTAGGAAAGGTTGATCTGTCCCATATGCACCGAGCCCTTCAGCACTCCACTGGAGGTAAAGTAAATAGGGAATCGCTGTCTCAAAATTTTGAAGGTATCTTCCATCATGTCAATGACAGCCCCAAAATGTCAAATAAAGGCAGTCCCAATTAACAGATCATAATTGCTTTTTGGTAATACTAGCGCAGGTGTAAGTCTTGGGGAGTGCCCATTGGCTCTCAATCAAGCTATCTTTCCGTTCCCAGATAAGAAAACACCAAAGAGGATGGCAGTACCCCTCATCACCTGGGGCGATCTCACCTACATAGTTGACAAGCGATGGGTGACAGCCCGTCCACTTCAGATCCCACCCCCAATTCCCTCACTCACCTCGGCAGAGCTGCTGTGGGGAATCAGTGAAATCTGTGCTGAGATTATCGAATTGAAATTGGTCAGATCTAATTCAGGCAGCAATTGGGCTCATGGCCAAATTTTGAATGGCTGTAAAAGCATGAAGAATGAAACATCGGCCAGATTGCCCGATGGTTCCAATTTGACCCCAAAATCAGTAGAACAATATTGGGCGCCATCGATGAGAGTCCAAAACCCTCCAATAGTAATTCAGGCATTACGCCCAATGGGTTTCTATTGACCAAATGAATGGTTAATCGACTGAGTGTGGGTAAGTTGGCCATCCTGAACCCGTTCCCAACCAAATGGTCCCATCCCTACATTGGATGGCCTTGGGGGATTCCCGTCGCTCATTGGGCCAAACGCCATCATGCTAACTGTCAGAAATGTAATTGACCCCCAGTCCAGACGATTGAGGTTGAACTGACAGATACTTGGCCTGCCACTGAATTTTGCGATGACAGTTCCCAAAGAATAAACCCTCCCTCTACAAACCAATTTGCCAGTTAGGCCGAATTGTGGATCCTGACCACGCTTTTACCAATTGACCAATAATTAATCAGTTGCAAGGCACTGAGAAGATTGTTGGTCTATTTTTCTTACTTTATTTCCAAAATTAAAAATTACTAAAAAAACTTAAAATTTTTATCTCTTTTTTCTAAAAAATCACATCCCAAATGGTATTTCCCTGGTGGTCCGCTTCTCTGCACTCTGGGTGGGTCTTACCAATTCTCCTGGTGACCATGGTTCCTTCCATCACTGATTGGGCTCAACAAGTCCAAAATTTTTGGCTCTACAACCCAGTTCTCACAACCTTCCGGCAACAATGTGTAGGGATTTTATGGCCCTATGTCCACCAACTGCAAGAGAAAACCCGTCATCCACCACCCCTGACGAAATGATTTTAACAAAAGTGAATCTCGCAGATACTATCGCAATAGTTTCCCCCCTTGTTACTAGGACCCCTGGGTCAGAAGTCTATTCAGTATGGTTTGCCATCGGGCTAATCCTAACCCTGATATTCCGCCACCATTTCGTGGTATCCTATTTCCTGGCCCCATATCAAGTCATACAGTTGGCAATGCCTCTAGCATTCTGGCTTGCTTTCTGGATGCTCACACATCTCAACTGGCAGGCCAGTCTAAACTTCTTCTGCCATTTCCATGACAACAGGAGCCACAACAATAGATCCAAACCACAAGAGAAGCGCGCTGTACGCTCCCTCAGAGACTGTGGTTTCTGCTCCAGTGGTCCCATACGCCATCTGGTGGTCTATATCAGGTTTTTAAGTCAACTTCGCCACCAACTTAGTGGAGACAATGTTAACTGGGAGCGCCAGTCTAATGATAACTCATACTCAGGTTTTGGATACCACAATGTCACAGTAAGTGTATTCCAAGTAAGATGAACGTCAGCTATTTACTACATTTACATTCAGCGGTTCACGTTTTCCCAAGAAACTTATAATACCCGCACTGACTTAAGGGTACCCTGTTACAATAGCGTCCACTGGAAGGGCGACCTCTACTCCTCTCAGGGACAGTGCATCTGCAAACGGTTTCAGCTGGTCTGACTGACTTTTGTCAAACATCTGACAAGTGTAAGGCTTTAGCCACTTTGGAGACCCTTTGTCCACCATTTCTTTGGCTTGTACTTGTATCAACACATTTACTCCCCAACAAGCTGTTGAAAGAGGAATGTATCATCATATTGGGAGGCTTCTTCTGCAATTAACGCAGTAGATTCAGGTGGGATGTTTGAATTCAAGATAGCGGAGGCAGAGAGTCCTGTCTCTACTCCTCTCTGACTTTTCCCTGATAACATTGATTCTGCTGTATGTAAGGGATCTGTTAATTGTGGCACCATCATCCCATGTGCCCAGGGTGACCGCAATTAAAACATTTACCCCGTAGGGCCTGCGTCTGTGCTTAGAATAAGCTGGCCCACGTGGAAGGTTGAACTGAGGATGATTGGCGTAAACAGACCCAATTCATTAGAATGCCTGCTGCCAATCAGTATATTTAGGACTGAAGCGGTAGTTGGCCAGTTGTCAATCAGCAGTTATGGAGCAGTCATTGAACTGTGGTGAGTAACCTGGCAGAACCTGCAATGACTTGTTGTTTCCCTCACATGATCAGGGTCAACAACAGCGACAGTGTAAATCTGCTTAATATTGGGTGGTGGGAAAGTTACAGCTAAGTGATGTATAAACTAGACAAGTTTAAGAAGAGGTACGTCGGCCTCCAACAATAGGGCCATGACATTGTAAAGCTCAGGGTATTGTTCACCACCAAGGACATTGCAATGCACACGTCAACTTCAGGTAAAATCCCTACCCTAATCAACATGTGAGCTTCCGCCATAAATCGCTCAACAAATGCAGTAGGGTCTAATTTTGATGAAACCCAATGAGCAAGAACTCGTCCTTCCACTGTGACATTTATGCAGTTCCGACGAACAACAGCAGCACCATCTCCTTGACTTCTTGGTATGTAGCGGAACTGCCTGAAAGGTAACATATGACTTGATTGGCGCTCCCAAAATCCAAGGTGGAGATCAACAGTTTTGCCCTCTGCTGATCTAAGGTTCCTTCTGTTGCAAACTCAGGACAACTAAAGAACCTATGAATATTTCCATTGTGATTAAATGGAGGCAGCTTACTGCAAACAACCTGGAGCAGCTCATCTTGTCTTTTAAGCACAGCGTCCAATGAAAGTTTCAACTTCACATATGCAATGGGCCCAACGTGCCGTGCAGATTCCTTATTAAAGCCCTAGATGTGACAGCCAGCGACTGAGTATTTATCATATTGTAATTGATCAATGGGCCCCCTGAAGTGAGCACCACTGTTGTAAATTTGGCGATACCCTATATATCCGCCAAAGGGCTTTTTGAGCAGGGTTACGCCCACTGAGCAATTAAAATGGATGATATGAAGATTGTCCATTCCTCAGAACACTCATAAAAGAACAAACATAATAAAAAGGGAGCAATTTTCCCACCAACTCTTTTATTATAATCAAATAATCTCAGCGGATCTTCTCTAGTCCGCTCTCTCTTTTTTCCTTCCTTACCAACTCTAAAATCCTCCCTCCTCCTCAATACTCTTATCTCACTGATATCTCAGTGACCTTGGTCAGTAATGACCCTTTTTATTAGTTTATTCGTTCTGCCATATTCTCAGTGGTTTTGGCTTGTTGTTATTCAACTCTTTATCGCCCTTGTACGAGGCAATCTAAATTATCTTAGTTGAATGTCAACATCGGCTTATTGCCCTATTTTGAAGGCAATCTGATATGACTCATTATAACCCAATATTACCTCATCCTAAGGCATTTGAATACTTGTATCTCCAAAACATCCTTAGCAGATTCTGCCCATTGAATCTTTGGTTGCATTCCTCCAATGATCTGTTGGTCATAATTGTGGCTTGTCATCCACTCATATAGATTTGCGACACAGCTTATCTTGCAAGGGTTGAATTCCTTCTTGTGATATGGTATGGCCGGGAAAATCTAGTTTCTTCTGAAAAAAGTGCACTTTGTAGGTTTCTATTTTATGTTGGATGCATGCAGGGGTTAAAACTTCTTTTATGTGAGTAAGATGTTTGGAGAACATTTTAGAAAAGACAGTGATATCATCAAGATAACAATTACATAGCTTAGCTTAAGATCCCGTAAATTGTGATCCATCACTAGTTAGAATTATGCAGGAGCATTGCACAACCCTTAAGGTAGGCGAGTGGCTGGAATAAGCCTTTACTGCAAATGAGCGCACATTTCTCCTGATCTGGAGAGAAAGATCCATTTGCCAGTATCCGCTGGCCAAGTCCATGGAAGAAAAGAATTTTAAACTAGAGAGTTGCGCAAGAGCATCATTAATACGTGGGATAGGCTAGCTTTATTTCTTAGTGAGGTTGTTTAACTTCCGGTATTCCATAACTACACAACAGCCTCTGTTTTTCTTTTTGATAAGCAATAGAGGAGACGCTGAAGGGCTTTGGTATGGCACTTGTAACCCAACGTCTAGCAACTGCTTGAGCTCCATCCTCATTTGTTACTCCTCACCTTTTGACTTGTGATAGGATATTGATCTAATTGGACTGGCATCACCAATATCAATAGCGTGGCTCCAATCTTTCATATGACCTAATCATGATCAGACTTGGAGAAGATAGCAATATAGGTGTTGAATGGTTGACTGGATCTAAATCGTCGCTTATTATAAACCAAAGATATCCTAAGTATATCGAACTTGAATTTGTGGCCTAGCGATTTCACTTAATTATATTTGACTATGATGACACGGGCTCAAAAGCTTTGTTGGTTAGGTTGAACTTAAATTTAAGTTTTGATATAATGAATTGGGCACGTATGCTTTGTTGGTCTATGTCAAAATTAGGTTTTAATGTCAGTCAAGTTTTTCAACGAATTAATTACTAATTAGCGATACAAATTGCCTTGGTATGTGCTGCCAATTGCATGTGAAAGTGAATCAGTTCAGTTATTTTGAAGATATGACAAAATGCCATCTCAAGGATATGATGGTGTTTACTCTAACTCTGAGGCTGAGCATGATGAACTGAGTCAAAGTATTTGTAGACGTCATTACAAACTTTTTACGCGGCCAAGGGTCACTGAAAAGTAAGGCGTCATGGGTAAGATGTGGTTAACATCAAACCCTATAAATAACCCTTGCAATTACACTAATAAAGATATCCTTTAACTTATGAATTAAGTTTCTAATTTTTCTTATAACCTTTTTTTGTTATCACTTTATTTTATATTAAAGTCGATTATCACTTGGGATCAGTAGGATCAGGGCAGCGGGCCATCGTCCAAGTGAAATGACTGGGTATACAATTGAAGTATTACCAGAAAGCTATATCTTTAATTTATAGCACCATCCCATCTATTGTCCTCACACAATAGATGCTTGAAGCTGCAGTTTCCTCCAAACAACGAACCAGCCATCAGGTGAAGCCCAAATCTTCAACAATAGGCATCTAGTGAATAGTAGACTTCTCCAAGTTCATCAGGGTAAGTTCATCTGAGATATGAACGTCAGGAAAAGCACACAATAGTTTGTCAGAAGTTAGGCCCATTTCTGACATAGCCTAAATCCAGTGAACTTTCTTGATATCATCAAGGGGTAAGCCAACCCTTTCCTATTTCCTGGTGTTTTTTTCACAATCATGTTTTTCTTGGTAAGGGTCCCCAGCAAGATATTAATAGGACGCTGGTAGGCAGGATCTAGTATTCCCAAAAGTACTTAGGGCTCTAGATTACTTACTCCATCAACACTGGTTAGGTGGAATAAGCAGTTCTGGGGGATTTGTAAAGTACTCTTAGTGTTTAAAAACCGTTGTTCCCCAGATTTAATTAACATCTATTCTGAGGCGTAAAAAGAAATATCTTCAGAGGCGTCTACTGACTATGGCAATAATTTTGTGTGACGCCCAGAGGTGGTATATTGCAGAAATAGCGCAGAAGAAGGGTACTCAACCAAGAAGTAGTATCCTTTTTTATGGGGTTCTTTATTGGTAAGCACCAGAGGCACCTCATAGTTAAGCAGGGAGAGGTAACCCTGATTCAGATTGATGGTTTCGTTGTACTCAACAAGGAACTGAATACCAAGCATGTCAAATAATTGCTCTCCAAAGCCACAGCAGTGGCCAACAGGATAAGCTTTCCAAATCTGAGGGGTAGCGAGGAGTACGCCCCAATAGCACAAGTTCTAGCAAGTCCCTCCATTCCATACTTTGGGTGTAGTCCAGGTCATGTGCCAATTTGATCTTCTTGGTAAGTTTTGAAGAATTTACGTTTGAGGAACCAATGTTAATAGTGGCCATAACCCGCACCTTGTTGATAACTACTTACACCTGTGGGACAGCCCCACCAAAATTAGGGAGAAGAGCCAAAACCTCCTTAAGACGAAAAGTAGAGGCAAGTTTTTTAGAAGTGATTGAGTAGTTATCTTTAATGAATTGAAGCGTATGAACATGCGGGATAGGCTGGATCATCAAAGCCACGAGCTTTTTGGCATCACTAGCAGTAACTATGACCTCAGGGCACTCAGGATTGGGCAAAAGATAGGTGTCATTGGGTATCGTGGCCTTGTCTACTCCTCCAGGGTTTAGCCGGTCTGGTATTTCTATTTCAACAGGATTTTCAAAATCAGAGTGGCCCACATCCTCATAACCCCTGTTGATAATTTTTCATTCTCATTACTAGGTGAATTCATTAGTGTTCCAGGCCAAAAAGTATGAAGACTGCTGGTCTTTGCTTTTTTTTACAATCATTGGAGACCTTTTCCTGCAAAGTCAAAGGGAAACCCACCAACACAGAAGACCAACAACTTCTCCTTCTGAGGCATGACCACTCATTATAGCTCATATGTCTTCTGGGACATGTCCAACAATTGTGGTTCAGCAGCCTTTATTCATTCCTTCAGATTTTCTCCCCTTCAATCCTTTTAGTCCTTCATTGTTGCTGCTAGTTGCTCGAGTTCCCACGGGTTTTCCATCTACTTCAAGGTTGAGAGTTGGTTGCGCCAACCACTCCAGGTGTTTTAACCCAGAACCTAACAACTAAGGATCTTCCGTTTCTCCTCCACCAGCCAAGCTAGGCTACATCCACTTTAAAACTAGCAGAGGTAGATATCCACAATTAATTAAATAAAATGAAGATTTGGTTTTTGAGAGCTGAAGATTTAAAGATTAGATATTTATATTAATAAGAAGATCAAAATATTTATAGGCATTTCTTTCCTGTCCACATCATTGGCGTTTATTGCCAGCATCTTCAGCAATCACTGGTGATTCTCCCTGCTTAATATTTGTCAGCACTCACTGGAGATACTCGTCATCCTCAAATGTCCATGATTATGTTGATCCTTGATTTGTCATAATCCATATTAGATAAATTTATTGACATCCTTGGCATAAGTCGCTTGTGTCAAATTAAACCATAATACTGTTAGGGATTTTTCCCCATACTCTCACAAAGGTGAAATGCAATTCACTTTATTTAATTAATATCAAATGTAAATCCATCAGAAGTTGCCAGTAATCTAAAATAGATTTGATTTTCCACCTGAAAATCCCACAATCATCTTCACATGGAGTTGGCACTGGGATAAAAGCCTGCTGAGCTTAAATTATTCGTGTTAATTAGTTCTATATCCTTGGCATAAGTTGGCAGTGGTGAAATTTACTTTTAACTCTATATAAATTATTTCCAGATACTTTTGACGTCAAATTTAAGAAACTCGACATCTTAACCTGTTAATATAACTTATCTCAACATCCTCAGTCTCATTTGCAGTGTCAAGACCCACCAATTTATTAAGGAAAATACCTGATACTTTCATAATCCTTTGGATCAAGACAGCTCAACCCAACTGAATGGGGAGCACAAATTGGGGTATTATCATCAAATAATGGATCAAAATTAGCAAACTAATCAGCAATCATCCTCGATTAATTATTATACTAATTTAATTAATATGTGAGGAATATCATCTGGTTAAAATTCTAACAACCCCCTCAGATTCGTCATCTGTGGGGTTGTCTATGAAGATCAAGGGAGCCATAGGAGAGGAGCTAGGTCTGGGCACTTCAGGATGGCTAACTTTCTTCTTACAACCCACATTTACAATGTGCCCTTCCTTGTTGCAGGGGATACCTCTAGGAGGCGTAATTACTAGCTTAGCTGGGGAAGAAGGCAATGCAGCTTCAATGCTCTTGTGGGAGAGCACTTGGTTGGTGGACGTAGTGATTTCCGGCTTACTGGATGAAGGGGGCTCTGTTTTAATTTGCACTAAAGCAGCAGGTTTCAAGAGCTGATTAGGCAAAGGTGCCATATAGGCTACCTCAGCTACGTCCTCTGGCTGAGGGTTAGAAGGTCCTCATTGGTTGAAAATTGGGAGTTAGCCACAGCTGTAAGGTCTTCTCGGCTTTGTAGTACCCTACAACATCTAGGACCGCCTATTTTATGTCACAAACACTCCTGAAGTTACGCTTCACAGAGAAAATATGCCTGTCTAAGGAAGGATGAATAGCTAAGCCAGTTAGGGTAGCTGCAACAGAATCGTCAAGTGTTAGCATTTTAAAGTTTAACAGCGTCTGGGCTTCTAAGTAGACCGCTCATCAAAGGCGGCAACTGTTTCTCCTGTTTTCATGTTAAGGCCCAAAAAGGACTGTTTCCTCCTAATAAACTTTGTTGAGCCGAATTATCTATATAAGTGCCTCCTTGACCGCCATCCAAGTTGTAAGTGAGTCCATATATGGCACCATTACCTCTTGGGCCATGCGACTTAAGTGAGGGAGGATATGCTGGGTTTTCTGTTGTCCAGTCGCGCCTTCCATGGCAGACTCATAGAAATATAAAAATGAGACAATGCTACCCTCATCAGGGGTGAATTTGACTTTAAAAGGGGGGTTCAAAGGGAAAAGCAGTTGAAGAGGGGCGTGGTTAAAGCTTTTTAAGGCATGAGAGGGCAAACTTTAGTTGCTGTCAAATGCAACTATACTTAAGTTATTTTCAAATGGAAGAGGAGGAAGATTATTCACTAGAACAAACTTCATTATAAATGAAATTTTGTAGCGTACAGAGCCCCTGTAGCGCTCACACCACTCGTTGGAATACTGGCGTTTTCAAGTTCAAAGTGCTTTGGGCATAGGATTCAAACAATAGCAGGGTCAAGAGTATGAAACACTCCTGCTGTCACTAAAAACTTGGTGTTTTTACACCGCTTTATATAAAAAAATAAGAACTGATAACAAACTTAAAAGGTCAATTTTTATATTTTTTTTATTAAATGTGATATGGGAGGATAAGAAGCGACTTCTCTTACTATCTTGACATAGTATTTAAAAGTATTGAGGCTCAAAGAGGAAAATGTACAAATTCAGATTAGGCTATGAATAGCTAATTTAGGGAATATGGGGTTCAGACCTATTGGAGCTTTTGAACTTTGTTTTGCTTCAACGGGATAGCTGATAGATGGTCATTAAATGGTATAATAGCCCTGTGGGGCAAAGATTTTGATATATTTTATCCAATCAAATGTTAGGACCTCAGAATGATTTACCAATTTTGGCCACAGGGCTGCACAACCCAACAATTAACAATATAAATTTTGGCTGAGAAGAGGAGGAGATTGTATTACCCTGATTCAAGAGATCCACCAATATTCAGCCAAGGTTTTATGGCTGCCAATACCTGTATATAAACCTGAGACACTCTTATTACAGTATTGGACTTGTAATTGTATGACACCCTCCATGAGGGCCCTCTTCCTTGTGTTATAAGCAGGTTGTTCCCTTGGCAGTGTGGTGGACATTCTCCACCATCTCTACAAAAATGAGAGAGTTACAGGCACTTTCTTGACAGGTACATCAAATGAATTACATTAAAGCTCCAATTATTCATGGTGCCTTGCCACCCAATTTTGCAGTAAATCAGGGCTTTACTGTATATTAGTAATAGTATTCAGATACCCATGCTTTGCTACGGTGTTTATAACTTGCCAGTTGATTCTGATTATAATATTTTTCAAATTAATTCCACATATTATACTCAGAATTGGGTGGCAAGGGCATCGCAGATAATTGGGGCTTTACTGTATAATGGTAAAAAGCAATATTAAATTGATCAAGGATGACTCACCATTTAGTGATTTACTGGCCAATATGAACCAAGGCTAAAATTTAGCTTTGCCTCGCATTATCCCTAGCATTACTTTACCTATTATACCACTCTATCTATTTGGTAAAATCACTTTTATAATTTACCAGCAGAATATTCAACGAATATCCCCTAATATTATAGGAGAGTTATATGATCTTCAATCTATTTAATCTAGGGCGTGGTTTCTTTATATCCATTTCTGATCAACATCTCTCTACCTTTGAACTTATAAGTACTATAAATAGTCTAGTTCTTTTTAGTATACTTCTTTTTTATTCTTAAATTATAACTTAACTTATAGTTAATTAGAATTATTTTGTCCAACAGAGAAAGCTAAGGACAGCCTTCAAATCTGAGTTAAAAACCTATAGACGGATAAGAGGTTCCTTATTGTAATAAGTACTGCGTGAATATGGCACCCTTAAAATATCAGTGGCTGATGTCTGCTTCTGAATCAGTGCACACTGGAAGTCTTTGTGAGGGTAACTCAGGCCTCTGTAATTGACTGTCCTGATAGCCTAGTGAAGGATCCGCCAGGTCATCAAATGCTAGTTGGAGGACACTAATCTGAAATTGAGGACAAACTAACTCCTTGAGGTTGTAGTTGTTATTGTGCCCTTCTTCCATCTAATTACTTAAAATCTAGGCATTTTGGTGGGGTTGGTTTAGGTTTATGAGAAGCTTCTAAAATATGATTAAGTTACATTTACTTAACTGATATTGCCTTGTTAGAAAATTTGGTACAATTTGATTTTAATACTCCAACTTCCTTGTTGTTCTCATGTTTAAATTATGGGATTTTTACCCTGTTAAATCTGGTTAGCATCCTGTGCCATGATTTTAAATGACTAGTCACCTAACTGAATCACCCAGATGTACAGCTGCTAGTAGTAGAGGCTCTTCTACCAGCCGAGCATCTTTGGTTGAGTACCATCTATTCTTTTAAAAAGTTTGATGAGATAGATTCCAGAAGGCCTTGATCCAGGCCCAGTTGATTCCCCACACAAGATCTGGGCCGCTCAAGAGTGTCTGCACTATGTGGAGTAATGACTTGGTCTATATTCTCAAGTGTGGGTATAAAAACTAGACCCATACCCCTTCCTATTTGGGCTTGAAGATGATGTTGAGGGTGATTAACGCCACTTTTGAGTTGTACCATAGGAAGGTGCTGATAAGTCTTTGTATTACTTCCCAGTGTGGGCTCGTCAGGAGCATGTAGGAGACATACCAGAGCTCTAACAGGATAAAGAAGTTGATTCCTTGCACTAAGCCTTTGAGGTTCAAGCGCACATACTTCCAGTTAGCTATTTGGTCTGACATACTGGTTTACAGCGCTTGTTCCATCTCCTCAACCATTAGGTCTTTTTGCTGAATAACATCCCCAGATAGCGAAATGTCTGGGTTGGGCAGAGGGAAGTTTGGCCAGATGGCGAGATGAACTTGAGGCTGCTGATTTTTATATGTCAGTCTTCTTGATATCTACTTTTTGCGTTCAATGTCAATTAGTGGGAGCTGAAAAGCTCCTCATTGCATTAAAGGTCATCTTCAGAACTAATCCCTACAACCATGTTAGCAAAGGCTGCATTTTCATAGGCCATTTGTGGGTGAACAATTCCTTAGAGTTTTTTCAACGTTGTCACCAGCAGAATGTTTGCGGCAAGGTTGAAAAGGATTGTCAACATGGGATTACCTTGTTAGAGGACTTACCAATCAAAAGAACATCTGTAGGCCATCAGTAATGATAACCCTAGTGGTTAGACCCAAATACAGTGCTGTGATACAAGACAAAAATAATTGGGGTTTAAACCTCCTGCATTGATATGTAAGGAAGGGCCACACTACCCAATCATAGGATTTCTTTATGTCAAAAAACATAAGATAATCATACTTATATCCTAGCTTGTCCTGCAGGAGGTTTTGAATTAAGATGATGCTGTCCAAGATTGTAAACCCTTGATGAACCTGTGTTAGGCCTTATGGAGAGTGCACAGCGGCATAGTAATAAGATGATTGGATAGTATTTTAATTAAGAGCTTGTAGTCAGCGTTTGAAAGGGTAACCATGAGCCAGTTCTGAAAGTTACGCTGGATTTTCTTCTTGTACAGACGCTCAATATGGGTCACTTATCCTCATGGAATCTGGCGTCCAGTTTACAGGCAGTTGTTGAACATATGAGAGATTTGGCATATAGTGGTCACTTTATTGCATTTATCATCTCCACGCACATGTTTTAGGGAATGCACATTTCATTTGGCAATAACTTTAGAGCTCATTTTACTATTTGAGGGTTTTTTGGCAATGAGGTTCGATTTCTTTTAGCCAAGCATTCACCTAGCACTGGTTTGGTAAAGTCAATGAGGGATTGGTTACCAAGCCACTAGGTTTGCAGTAACATATAAGTTTACTGTAAAAGAACTCTATTTTGTGTTTTATTATTTGTGGGTTATAAAATTTTCCAGAGGGAGTTTAGCCTGCTTTATCTTAGACTAAGATCAAATTTTCTTGAGTCTCGTCATGCTCTCTTTGGTCATCATCCTGCTAAGCTTTGATTATGGTAGGTATCATTTGTCTGGGGTTCGGTCCATCTTGTTTAAGAGGGCTCAGTACCACTTGTGCATATTAAGATAATCGCTACATCAGTCTTTAGAATCCCGCCATGAAAGCCTCATGGTTTCCATGACTTTCTTTAGCTTTTTCACAAGCAGTTCGCTTGTACAGTTTTGCTTTTCTAGAATTGATGCTGTCCCATTTTAGCTTTTCCTTTGTATTTTGTCCAACATTCAATGGATCTGTCCCAGGTTGCTGGTTCTAATGAGAAATTACTTGAGCAAAACCATATATGATTTTCCGCCAGCATTTGGTGACCCTCAGTGTAGATGGCGAAATCTGCCACTTGTTCTGCTTTGAGGTTCACCCAGATCGATGGCTACTTAACCAATCATGTGGTTGATTTATAAATTTATGTCAACCTCGATGTTTGAGGTAAGCAGCTTTAAGTCATATGAGAACAGGATGTAGTCCAGCTTGTAACGGATCATTGGCTCTCCTTGCTAAGTAAGTCAACCTTGTAAGCTCACTAGGTCCTTGTCCTCTTCATATATTGTTAGCAATATCTCCAAGTATACCAAAAATTCCAGCAGATCACCAGCTTTATTGATGGGCCTTGCACACATCAGGAACATATCCTAGCTCGCTTTTGTCCAAGAGTTAAAGTATCCTGCTATCACCATAGGTTCTTCAGTTCCCACCTCTGACAAGAATTTCAAAATTTATTGCTTTCACGCGGTTTCAGAAATGCATAGACTGCAATCACCCAAAGGTTTTTGCCAGTGTTCATATCAGTGACCTTGGCCACTAGGATTCAAAGGCATAAATCTCCTTCATAAATTGCAGGTTCAGATTTCTGTTTAAAGCAACATTTGTGATTAATTTATCTATAAGGCTTGGTGCCTAATTTGTTGGGACCACATGTGATTAGTTGTGTTGTGGCTTGAGTTCAGCATCAGTTGATTCTGGCTATAGGCTTGTGTTTCTGAGTTAAAAAATCAATACTTGTATATTTGTTTTCTTGTGGTATAGCTCCTCCCCTCATTTATTGCTAGCCATCTCCTAGCATTTTTTGTCACAATAACCATTACTGACTTCCCGACCTACAGTTCTGAGGCTTGCCTTGTTTATGGATTAAGTCTTGAATGGAGATTGGATTTTGGCGGTGGCGGACGCAGAGGATAGTCAAGAGTAGCTGAATATTGATGGGGGTTTTTAATTGGGACATGTATTTTGTTGCCTGCCATTATGTGCACTAGGAACAATGTTGCCATCCCTGTTTCATTATTAATTGAAAGGGATGTTGGCATAAGCACAAACTTTGGTTTATCCTTCAGAGTTGAAGATCAAGCAATTGCCTCAGTAGAGGATACTGGGTGACTCTCAGAGTTGCTGGTTGGATTTCAAACAGAATGGGGATTTTTCTTCTATTGCAATCAATAAAGTTTGGCTAATTGTCATCTGTAGCTTATGGCTGATTTTCAGATGGGGATTTTTTAGCAGAAGGCTTGCTGTCCGATGGCTTGCCAGTGGAGGTTTTTTAGTGATGATTGCTGATTGTGTGGCAGCCTTTGCCTTGCAGGGGTTTTAGGAAATTTTTAGGTCTTGCCATCTGCTAGCGCTCCTCCTCCTTTTGGCCCACACCACCTGGGCCAGGTGGGGCGCTTCAGGTTTGAGGTTTGTACCCTCATCCATTTTATATACCTCCATGGTAAGGTTAATAAAAGGCTCATATTCAGCCTCCAGACACTTTTCAGCCTCACGCTCCCATGCCTCCTTTTGAATGCATCAAGCTCCTGCTGCTGTAATCTCATATCTGTTATTTCTGTGATGTTTCATGGAAGCCATTCCAGCTCTTGGGCCACAGGAAGGTTTTTAAGTATGACATTTGTGATCCCAGCATCAGTATCAGAATCAAATTTTTAGGGAAATTTCCCCTTTATATGATGACACTAAGCCATTGTATGGCCTCTGAAAATATAATCGGCACACTTGCCTGGTGTCCTGTTTGTTGTCTAGACAACGCGGCTGAGGCATGGTATGATGATTAATCTAGGAAGGGCGAATTTAATAGCCTTCATCCAGGGGCCAGCTCATAAAGCACCTCCACTGTGTGGGGGCAAAGGCACTTGGCAACATATTTGCCACCAGCTCGGTGGAATTTGTGTACCTTACTGTAATAAGACAGGCCATGTAGATCGCCTCATGGACCCATTCATATTCACAGTACATTGGCAGGATGTAAAAGTTGGCCCGCCATGAAGTTTAGTTCATGTAACAGGTCAAATCCACTCTCAGATAGTTCTCCTTTTATTTAATTTTAATCTCCAGGAAATTTTTAACCAAGACATTGAGGATCAAAATGTTGATATAACCACATTCTAGTACCCAGCGATGATTGTGATCATTGCCCAACATTACCTTGTCCAGGTCCTGGTGGATTCTAAAGATCAAATCTGACCATTCCTCCTCCTTGACCAAATGAAGGTGGACACAAATGGCATCCTTGAAGTATGATCTCAGATCCTAGTATTTTGAAAGACTGCCACTGATAAAAAAGCAAATAAAATTGAAATAGCTGCTGGCACCATGTTACAATGACTCCTCATGTTGGGAAGATGCCATGATATACGATTTATCTTTATTTGGATGCTACAGGGCCTCATCCAGCATCTTCCCCTTTAAGACCTAGTTTATCAATTCATCAAGGCTGAAGACGCGGCTCAGAAAGGCCTCAACTTGCTCATATGATGCCGCATGTGATGATCTTGAAGGTCATTGCTGCACCAATTTCTAAATACTGCCTTCCTAGTGCATCAGTGGGAGAACCAAGGTGATATCAGTGGAGGGAGGCTTTATGGGCGCACACCAAATGAAGGTAAAGTTAGAGGACTTCAAGAGTAATGGAGTTGCATAGGCATCAGTCCTCACGTTTAAAATTTTCCAATCTGCACTGGTGAACAAGAATGCCTGTAAGTCCCGGGGAACATCCCCTGTGTTTCAATCAGGCCCTCTTCCCATTTCTGAGTAAAATGGTTATGAAGAGGGTGACCATCTAGTACTAAAAAAAGAGGGTGGCTGTACCCCTCGTTACCCAAGGTGACCTCACCTACATGGTAGACGAGCGCTGGGTAACAGCTGTACCTCTCTAGATCCCTCCCCCGGTGCCTACGCTCACCTTGGATGAACTTGTATGTATGATCAGGGAAATCTGCGCTAAGATCGCCAAACTGAATTCAATTGGTCCAAAAACGACTGGAAACAAGCCTGATGATTTGAATCCACATAGTCAAAAAGGGATGAAGATTGATTTATTAGGTAGAACCGCCAATGGCTTTGATTCAGCCAACAGTGCAATTGTCAAAATTAAACCCCTTTCAATTTTGTCAGGATAGATCCCCAATGTGCAGGTAGTAGCATTAAACACCATCAACAATAGTTCGAAGCTCACTTCTGAAAATTGGGAGTTCCAGCTGATGCAACGCCTTTGGCCAAATGAACAGCCCAGAGACTGGGCATGGGCAGGTTGGGCATCCCAAACACATTCCCAACTAATTAGGACTGCCCTACATGGGGTGGCCATGGGGGATTCCCGCAGCCCATCAGGCCATATGCTGTCACACCAACCATCAGAAATGCAGTTGAACCTCAGTTTGGGCATTTGAGGTCAGACTGACAACAACTCGGCCTGCTGCTGAATTATTTGATGTTGGTTCCCATTGAGCTTATCTGCCCCCATCCCCAAATAATTTAGAAGTTAGGTCAAACTTGAGGGACCCAATACCTGCTTGTTCCTGCATAAATTGACCACCGTTTAATCAGTTGCATCACACTGAGAAATTTGTCGGTCAATTTTCTTCCTTTATTTTCGATTAAAAAACCTTTCCCTTATTTTTTTTATGTTGAAAAATAAATTGGACTTTCCGCCAGCACTCACACACCCCTCAGGGGTTATGGCCATATTTGTCTGGTATTTCATTATGTGCCTGTATGAGATTATGGCTCACCGGCAGTTATTGGCGAAACTCTTTTCTAATTTATAACCGTCATACCAGCAGCAGTGCCACTGGCATTCGGGTTTGCAAATTTTTAGTGCTTTGGCACTTAGGCTGGCAGGCCAGTCTAAATTTAACTTGCAGTTTGCCTGACATAATCAACCAACCATTATTCCTAATTTTTTCACCTTTCTCATAAATATTGCGTAGCAATGGTCCCTTCTTTTCAGCTTAATCAGGGTGTGAAGAAAATTTTTCCTGGCCATAATAGCCTAGTTCCACTCAAAATGTCCAATCCACACCCCATAGTTGCCGCGGGTATTGTGCCCATGTCAGTAGGTTCTGAAAATCTGACTTGCAACAAGCTTACTCCCCCTAGGAACCTAGCGGTTTCCCCTAACCCCACTACCATCTCTTTGGTATCATTGGATTCAACCACAACTACCAATAAAGAGAACCTCGCTTATTTCTTAACACCCATGAAGATTAGTGTTGGGTCCTACCACATCTCCTTTGAGGCTTTGGTGGATACCAGAGCTGAGGGCAGTTTTATGAGTGTTTAACTAGCCCAACAATTGGATCTTGACCTGGATGTAGGTCCTTTGGTGATGGTTGCTTCTTCAGCCTCCCAGACCTCATACCTAGTCCACCGGCCAATTTCATTCTCAGTACTTCAGTTCAGCTTCTGCGATCTGTTCTCAGCAAAGCCAAACATTGTGTTCCTGGTTATTTTAGGAGTTGGATGGTGGCGCCAGCAACATGTTAAGGTTCATCTAGAGTCAAATATGTTGTCATTTGCCAATGATTAAATGGAGAGAGAATTTCCTTTGGTTAATACTTTCAAGAAAACCCAAGGTCGCAGCTCTATTACTTCCCTCGTTTCCCCTTCAGTCCTTCCGTCTGATTTTCCTGAAGAACGGATGTGCTATCGAAGTATTTTTGATTCTGAGAAGGTGGACCATCTTCCCTCTCAAATTTAATCTGACTTGGGATTCCATACTATGGTACAGTTGGTGAATATCAACTGTCCGTTGTATCCCCACACAGAGGAGGAGGAAGTTTAACTTAACACTTAGTTAGATAATATGCTTAAAAAAGGTTTGTTCTTTAAGGATACATCGCCAGTCAAGTCTCCCATCATCTTTGCCTAAAAGTCAATGGTTCCATCTGTACCTGTGTTGATTACGGAAATTTAAACAAATTTACAGTTCATGATCCCTACTCCCTGCCCCTAGAGCAGACATAAAGCCAAGCCATTGCCAAATCTCATGTGTTCTCTAAATTGGATCTTGTTAATGCCTTTAAAAAGATTCAGGTAATGGAAGGGCAAGAATGGCTAACAGTAATCCAGATGAAGCGAGGTTTTCTCCAATTCTGCTTAATGCCCTTTGGGCTGATGAATGCACCCGCTACGTTTCAACAAATGATTGACAGTGTACTGGGTGATCTCCGGTTCACTTGCAAGGTTGCATATATTGACAACATTCTGATTCACTCCCCAACCCCAAAACAACACGCTATCGACTTGGAAGCAGTCATGGCTGCTTTGCACAAGGCGGGCTTGTTTGTCAAGCCTTCAAGATGCGAGTTTTATAAGGATGAAGTTACCTTTATTGAGAACCTTGTCCTTAAGAATGGCTGCAAAATTCCTCCCAATGAGTTGGATGGTATCCGTGAATGGCCTACTCTGACAACCAAGAAACAATTATGGAGTATCTTGGGAACCATTATTTCCTAAACAAATTTTCCCTGGCTCTTTCCTAGTTGGCTGCCCCGCTCCACCCACTCACAGGCAAGCATGTACCATTTCATTGGACGTCCAAATGCCAGCAGGCGCTTGAGTCAGCCAGAGAAGTGTTTTTATCCCCTCCTGTCCTGAAACACACATATTTTGCCAAGCCATATATTGTTGCATGTGATGCCTCCTCAGTGGTTGTGGGGCAGTACTACTCCAAGAGCATGAGAGTTTGGGACATCCAGGTGCCTACTTTTTCTGAAAATTGCTTCTACAGAGCAATACTGGGCCATCTACAATAAGTAGTTGGCAGCCGTATCATGGGAATTGACCTACTGGCAGTACCTGTTACAGGGTGCCCAGCATGAGTTACTGTTTTCATGGATCACCAAGCTCTCTTGTATTTCCGTAAACCACAAAAATTGGTGTCAGCAAGCTTGGACCTATTAGGACTTGTGCAGTTTCAATTTTATATGAAAATTTGTAAAAGGTGCGCTTAAAATACTTCCCAATTTTCTCAGCTGCAACCCCAACTACTGTCCCACCGATTTGGAGGAAGTGGACCTCATTAATATGATTCCTGCTGCTAAAATTTTTGTTGATTGTTCCCCCTGTTGGCTCTTCTGCTGCCCTTGCTCCTGACACCCAGATCGTTGCTCAGGTATTATCTGGACAAATGACCTGCCCCAAAGGTGTGGTGTTATTCGAGCAATTGTCCCTCCAAAATCATAAACACTCCCTATACTCCTTGGTGAAGGGTCTCATTTATTTTTGTTGTGAATTTGGGTTCCCCCTCTCTTCAGAGCCAAGGTATTTCACGCGCATCATGATCCCCCCACAATCAGCCATCCAGGCAATAAGAAATGCATCGACTTGATCAAGAGGACCTACAATTGGGCGGGTTTGACTAAGGAAGTTCTAGCCTGGATCGCAATTGTGTTACTTGTGCTCAGGCTAAGTCAGATCGCTCTGGTATAAATGGGCTTCTGCACCCCTTACAACAGGCGGAGGGTCCATGGACATTGATGTCCGTTGATTTTATCATTTAACTCCCCTGCTCTAATAGGTTTACGGTGGTGATGGTGGTGGTGGATCATTTCACTAAGTTTTCTCTTTTTATTCCTTGCACTTCCACAATTACATTAGAGAAAAACGCCCGTTTCTTTGTGCACCACATGTTTTCAATGTTTGGTCTCCCACGGGAGATCATCAGTGACTGTGGTCCACAGTTCACAGCGCGGCTCTGGAGTGAACTCTTATCCATTTTAAAAATTTCCACCTGTCACTCCACGGCATATCATCCCCAGTCTGATGGACAGACCGAGCGAGTTAACCAGGTCCTCAAACAGTACCTGCGTTGCTATGCTGCAGCCGCACAGGACACCTGGGCGAACAACCTTCCCCTCTCTCAATTCGCCTACAATAACGGGACTCACGCTTCCATGAGGTTTTCTCCTTATGAAGCAACTCTTGGATACAATCCCTCCTTTTTGGTCAGACTCTGCTTGCGGCCCAAGGTCCAAGCTGCCGTGTATCATGCTGAACATATTAGGTCTACTCAATCCTTAGTGCAGGAACACCTCACCAAAGCCATTGAAGACTACAAGTGGTTCATGGATCGCAAGCAACTCCCAGGTCATGACATAATGGTGGGCTCTTATGTTATGCTTGATACTCGTCATTTGAGAATGCAAATACCCTCCCATAAGTTCGCAAGTAAGCATTTTGGCCCCCATTTGATGGAGAAAGATTTGGGCAATGGTGTGTTCTGGTTAAAACTTCCAGCCCATTGGAAACAGCTCCCCATCTTTCACGTTTCCCTGTTGTCACCCTTAAGGGCACTGTTCCCATGGATCCTGAGATGATCATTATTGAAAATGCAGAGGAGGACAAATAGAAAATTTTCTAGCATCTCACAAGTCCTATTAATGCGTTAATATCTTGTGGCCTGAAAAGGTTATACGGCTTATGAGAACAGATGGGTTAAGGCCCACAATTGCGCTAACTTCATGGAACTGGTTGAAGAATTTCATGAATCCCACACCTACGCTCCCTGCCCCCCCCCAAAAAAATTGTGACTTTAATGGCAATCAAGTTACCCAAGGCGCACAAAAATGTGGCCCTCTTACAGTTTCCCAGTGGTGGTGCCCTTCCTTTGGAAAAATGGAAGTGTAATGTAAGTCCCAGGGAACATCCCCTGTGTGTCAATCAGGCCCTCTTCCTGTTTCCGAGTAAAAAGGTTCTGAAGAGGGTGTCTGTACCCCTCGTTACCTAGGATGACCTCGCCCATGTGGTAGATGAGCGCTGGGTAATAGCCCTCTCTCTCCATATCCCTCCCCCAATCCCCATGCTCACCTCAGCTGAATTTGTATGTATGATCAGGTAATCTGTGCCAAGATCACTGAAATGAAGTTATTTGGTCCAAAAATGACTGGAAACAAGCCCGATGATCAGAATCCACATAGTCAAAAAGGGATGAAGATTAATTAATCGGCCAGAATTACCAACATTTTCAATTTGGCTAACAGTGCAATTGTCAAAATTAACCCCCTTTCAAATTTGTCAGGGATGATCCTTAACGTGCGGGTAGTAGCATCAGACGCCATTGATGATAATTCAAAGCTCCCTTCTGGCAAATTGGGAGTTGTGGCTGATGCAGCGCCTTTGACTGAATGAGAGCCCAGCAACCAGGCACGGGCAGGTTAAGCATCCTAAACCCATTCTCAACTAATTAGGACTTCCCTACATGGGGTGGCCATGGGTGATTCCCACTGCTTGTCAGGCTAAAAGCTGTCGCACCAACTCTTAGAAATGTAGTCAAGCCTCAGTTTGGGCGTTTGAGGTCAAACCAACGGCGACTTGTACAGCCACCAAATTCTTCCATGTCAGTTCCCATTGAGCTATCTGCCCCCATCCCTGAATAATTTGCTGGTTAGGTTGAACTTGAGGGACCCAATCACTGCTTTTTATCGCATTAATAAACCACTATTTAATTAGTTGCATCACACTGAGAAAATTGTTGGTCAATCTTCTTGCTTTATTTTTTATTAAAAAAGATTTCCATAAATTTAGTTTTTTTGTTTAAAAATAAACCGCCCTTTCCGCCGGCACTCACACACCCCTCAGGGCTAAGTGCATATTCATCTAGTATTTCATTATGTGCCTGTATGAGATTCTGGCTCACCGGCAGTTATTGGCGATACTCCTTTTTAGTTTCATATCCGTCATACCAGCAGCAGAGCCTTTAAATTCTGGTTTGCCATTTGGATGCTCCGGCACCTAGCCTGGCAGGACAGTCTAAATTTAACTTGCTGTTTTCCTGACAATGCCATTCTGGCAGGTATGTCCACCTCACACCTCTGGAAGGGTTCTGAAGGGGTGAAGGCTACTGTGGTATAGGGGTACACAAGGAGGTTTCTTGGGAAAAAATGTTTTTAAATTTTAAAATTATTGTGGGGAAGGCCAACCATGGGATGGACACTTCCAAAATTGACTTGACTGAGACAACACTTAGCAACAGGGAAGGCACCCCAGAGAAGCGATGCTATCTCTTGTTGCCAGCGGGAACGCCACTTATGGGGAAGGGGAGGGAACGCGTGAAGGGGCTATAGCCACAATTGAACACGTGTGGAGGAAGGGGTCTGATTTGATGAACCAAACTGGGAACCAGGAGGATACCAGCTGTTGGCGGCGTGGTGGGAGGTATCCAAACATCCACGCTTGAAAGTGGTCCACCAAATGAGACCGGAATCTGTGGACAGCTTCTGGGAGGGTGGGGGTGGAGCCTGCGATGGCATCCAAGACAATCGTGTGGATGGTCCACATGGCGATTGCAACCACCAGAGCACGGAGGGAGGGTGGAAGGGGGGAGGCCATTGATAAAGCAAACATATCTCTTGACAGACTGAAGGGATGTGTTTGATTCTGGCCCAGTAAACGTTGAACTTCGCGCCATATCACTTTAGGGGTAGGACACTTCTCCAGGCGGTGGAACAGCGTTCCATACTGGCCACACACGACGCAGGATGAGTGTAAAGCGTTGGAGCGCTCAGCTGTATGGCACACCCGCCTCAGGCAGCGCCACATGTGGGAGCGGATTTGAGGCTGCAACAGAGGATGGTGAGCGTATTTCCACATGGTTTTTTGGGTCTCAAAGGAGTAGAAGATGTCCATCATGTCCAGGTAGTCCACCCTGGACAGGACATGGGGCCGTATGGGGATCACGCCATCATGGATGGGTAGCCCCTGTACCTCTTGTGTGAACTGAGGAGAGGGGCGGCCTCTTCTGGTTGTATGTCCGCTAATACAAATTCTCCACTCAGCACTCCGCAGGGAGAGTAGGTTTCGTTGGTAGTGGGTTTTAGTACCGTGAGGACCTGTGGCCGATGGGTGTGAAGCCAGGTATTTCATCAGGGAGTTGGGGTTCGATGGATTGTGAGGCCCAAGGCGCGGGAGAAGTTGAAGTGGGCCGCGCGGGACCAGTGTTGGGAGGGGAGTGTAGGGGCGGTGACAGCCGCAATCCAGGTACCCAAGATCTTGGCCGCATGGGCTCTGAAGTCAAGCAGCCCATGCCACCGTGCTGATGAGGGCCAAACATGACTTCTAACTGTACTGGTGGAGGGCGGATTGACCATAGCCATCCTTGCAGCAGGGCATGCCAGGCTTTGAAGAAGCTTGGGGAGAAGGGGATGGCGTGGGCTCCAAACCAGACTTTGGATAGGAGCATAGAGTTAGCCAAAATGACCCTACCAGTAAGGGAAGTAGGGTGGGCTCTGAGGGAGGCGATGCGCTTCGTTACATTGTCTAGAATATGACTCTACATTGCTGCTGATGCATATCCGCCTGCCTCCACCCACATGCCCAGATGGCGGACAGGCCCTATGGTAGGGCGTGGCACAAAGAGGAACACCAGTGGGGCGATGTGGAGTGAGCTGGGAGGGCGAGCGCGTTTGTGAGCAGATGGGCCGGGCTGGGCACTGGTTGCAGGGGCCCACCAGGTTTGATACTGACCAAGGAGGATGATTTCGGTTTTGGAGGCATTCAGTGCAGCGTTACTTACCCGGGAATACTCCTGGATGAGAGCTTTAAGTGCGCGTGCATCTTTATTATTAGACACCCCCACCACAAAGTCATCTGCAAATGCCATCATCTTGACTGGGGCTTGGCCTGGCACATGGACCCCAGTGAGTTGGGCATTCACGTTTCGAAGTAGTGGGTCAAGGCTGAAGTTGTATAAGAGTGGGCTAAGGGGGTCCCCTTGTCGCAAGCCCCTTTGATGGCGGACTACTTCTATTAGGAAGCCAGGGCCACGTACTGCCATTGTTGCAGATTCCTTCAGCAGCATCACCCAACTGATGAAGTGAGGTGGTAGGCGGAATTGGCGGAGGCAGGCCCTGAGGTATTCCCAGTTTACTCTATCATAGGCCTTCTGTTGGTCCAAGAATGCCAGTACCCCAGAGGCTGAGGACTGGCATGCATTGGCCACCGAGTGCACGTTGTCCCAAATCGACCTTCTGGTTATGAAACTGAATTGTTCTGGGAGATGGTGGCAGATGCTACAATCCCTAAACGGTTAGCCATGATTTTGTTAAAATTTTTGTATCCGTGTTAGTTAAAGAAATGGGGCGCCAGTTGGCTAAGTCTAGCTTGTTATCTTTCTTGAAGAGCGTGACAGTGAAGGCCTCTTGTCCTCCTGGTAGGAGGCGCATTTCCAGAAGGCTCTGGTTAAGTGATGCAAGCAGTAGTGGGGATATATATTTGAAATACTTTTTATAGAATTCATATGGAATACCATCCGGGCCTAGGCATTTTCAGTTTGGTGCACCACAAATGGCTGTCCATAATTCGTTTGCAGTAATCAAATTCATTATTTCTGGGTATCAGGAAATGGTGCAGATGTGGGCTCAGGTGAGAAGTTCCGCCACTTTGGCTGGCTGAATTGGATCAGATTGGTACAACTCAAAGTAATACTTTTGTGTTTCAATTGCCACTTCAGCTGGCGTATCCGCAATGGAATCATCCGATCTTTGCACCTGTGTGCAGGCCACACTCTGACATGGTGCGAAATTTTTTTAAAAAAAATATGCGGTGCACTTGGCACCTTTTGTGATGCATTTGGCCCTGTACTGAACACAAGCCTGATGTTTGTGATGCCTTTTGAGCGTGTTGAGGTGGGCGGCTGCCTTTTCCCACTTCCAGCCCCATGCAGAGCTGTATCCTGTAGCTGGATATTGGACTCTAGGTGTGCCAACTCTGCCAGAGCATGCAAAATGACTGCAGATGTGGCTCGTGAGCGTCTGGAGGAGAGGTGGCGAGAATGGTGGATGGTACCTTCTTTGAAAGTTGCCCATGTGGAAATGGGGTCCGCACAAAATGGTACAACAAACTCTTTTGCCAAAGTTGCTGATTCCACCCATGTGGAAAATCCTGGCGACGTGAGCTCGGGGGGGGCGGATTTTGCACCAATGTGGGGCCTTAGCAGCTGTGATAGGTAGGTGGTAGGTTATCGAGACCAGTTGATGGTCAGAGAATTCCATTTTTGCTGTTTTAAAGTGGGATATGTGGGGTTGGAATTTCACCAGCATAAGGATAAGGTTGATGTGGGACATGGAACTTAAGTGGCCATTGTGGATGTGGGGGCGCATTATGTTTTTGAGCAATGGAGCTTGCCATGGCAGCGTATCCATTAACCCAAGGGTGGCCTTTAGAATGCGAAGTTCAACGTGGCCCTGGGGGGCATGGGAGGAGGAAGGCCACCAGTCCGTTGGAGTGTTTAGCCAACAGTTCATGTCGCTGACTATGAAAGGGTCTGAGGGTAGCAGGAGGGATTTGACCAACAAGAAAAATTCCCAATGCTCTTATGCACCATTTGGGGAATAGATGTTGATGATAGCGTGTACCACGTCAGCCCACAAAAAGGTGACAATGAGGTCTCAGCCATTGAGGAAGGTTTCCAATGATAAAAATTTGAAAAAATTATTTTTCCAAATTAGCACCCCACAGTGCTTTGACCAAAAGGATAAGGATGGGAGGAGCATTGTTTTCCAAGCCTCCTCAGAACCTTGCGGACAGTGGGAGTCCTGGATGGCCAGGATATCCACGGGTAAATTTTGTTGTAAAAAACTCAGTTTCCTAGCCTGTGATGGTGAGGCCTTGAGTCCGGTGATATTCAATGTCCCTAAAGTGAAGGCTTCCCCCATCGCACCTTAGGTGTTAGGGGGTGGGCACCTGGGCCCACTAGCCTCCTCTAGATCCCCACGGGCCTTCACAGCAGTGCGGGTGTTTGCAGCAACACTATCAGTATTTTTGTTAATTTTTGCAGAAAGGTTTGCGTTGGCTTTTGTCTTTGCTTTTTGTTTCCCTGACGTTGGATGAATTTTTTGCGGTGCGGATGAGTTTGGTGCACCATTGAGTGGGGCAAAATTTTTTTTTCAGGTAGGTTGAAGGCCAAGTCAGTTTCAACCAGAGCTTGCTTGCAAGGATCGGGAGAATTTGAGTCACCCATTGGATCCTCAGATTGGGAGGCCCAATCAGTATGGGCTTCTTAATCTGATTGGTTAGTGGATTCCCAATTTGCTTCCGCCGCAAAGGTTTCAATGTCCTCCTGGCGTTGGGAGTGTGGGATAGCGGTGGTGACTTTGGCCGCTTCCTTAGCCATGGCCCTGCAGGCCTGCTTGGCCTTCTTCTGCTCTTGCGGGGAAATAGGTTTTACCAGAAGGTAGCAGCCTTGTGCTCCCCACGGGAAAGCCTCTTTGGTGCTTACGGTTGGTTTGTAGTACGCCTCTCCGCTGGCCATGGCCGCTGAGGGGTGCTCTTGGAGTGTGACGCCCTCCTTGGTGGGGCATGCATGTGCCTTATGGCTGAACGCATCATAGTGGGTGCAGATGGGGGGCGCGCTGTCCACGTTTACCCAGAAAGGGTGGGTGGTTTGCCCTTCAATGTTAATAAAAGTGGAGTGCGGGATCTGGGTTAGGTCCTTCGCGATCTCCTCAGTTGGGGTCAGAACTGCAATGGCTTTGCCGGTGCACAGGTGTGGCATCAGCATGAAGCATTGCATTTTGAAAGATTGTATTTCACCATATATGGCGAGATCATCTTTCAGGTGTTGCTCCAAAATGTCACGTTTTACTGTAGTAGGCAAAAAATCAAACGTGAGGAAATTTGGTTTGATTTTGTCCATCTGGTGCATTTGGTTTTGACAACCCATTGCCCTTTGGGGAGGTCAATCACTACATGCACCACAGCAGCCTTGTCTGCTGCCTCCTTGTTTTTGAAACCTAGGTCCAGCAAACCGCATGACATGGAATGAGGTGCGACATACACCGCGGTCAGGAAAAAAGTGTGCACATCCCCACAAAATTTTTCCCATAAAGCCATTTGTTGGATGTCCAGAAACACGCGAACTCCATATTCCACCGATGAAAGTAGCTGGGAGTGCGGCATATTGATGTACGGGTTGCATCGTGCTTGCCAAGTGAGGATTTCTGGGGAAATAGTGACCGCCAGTTTTTTGAAATTTTTTTCTATTCCGCTGGTTTCTCTGGGGCATTTTCAAACATTTGAGGCTGCGGGCCTCCCACCTGCTCCTCTTACCTTACTTACCCAACTGCTCCCTGACATGGGCGCAGACTAATCTCCTCTATGAGATATATCAAACTAAATTCAGATTTGAATTGAATGAGTTGCAAAAGTGATTTCAATGAGAGAGAAAAGCTTTTCTTGGGAAATAATGTTACCCTCCCAGATTTCTTTTGAATCAAATTTCAGTATAAAACAAAACTTTATGAGTTTAAGGGTCATAACCCCACGAATTGCTGCCACTGCCTTGGGTGATATTTCATGCTTGATTCAGGGTAGGGCAGTTTCAGGAGTAAGACCTAAAACATCCCAGTCTGCCTTTCTAGAGAAGCGTGATCCCTCCAGACTACCCACATCTTTAGGGGGAATAAGCGGCCACAAATGGTATCATTTATGTTTTTGGTAACTCATAGGTTAGCTCAGTTTAGACAAGTTTAATATTGGCTCTGTTAAAAATTCAGTATTTTATTTTGAGGGGGTTGAAGCCTTTCAAGCTCCAATTGATGGCATCCTCCAGTGACCACCATGGAAGGGCCCCCACTCCACCGCTTTTCCTTCGTCCAGCTGGCATAGAGAAGGTTGGATGCTGTAATAGGCGGATGCATGTATATGACCAGTATAAGGCTTCAGAAGCCATAAAACTGGCTGCAATCCATGGCAGAGACTCCTTTGTGAGAAGGTGAGGCTGTACCATTTGAGAAAAGTTTTGTCAGAGATCGTTTGACATGCCTAGTCTAGCACAATTAAAGCGTTAGGGAATCACTTAAGGTATACATTAAGATCCATCAGAAATACTATCAAGCTTTTAACAGAAGATGCCATCTTGGAAGAGAATACATGTTTTTGTACTCCATGGCATTATGGAGGTCAAAGCCATCTTTGAGCCAAGTTCTAGCAATTGCAGGCTTGAAGTTCTTGAAGAAAGCTTCTACACTGTGGATTGATTGATAGGCGCTCCCTACTTTTTGAAGGCAATATCAGTATAGATGCATGATATCTTAAAAAAGATGGCTATCTCAAATGGGATCTGAGTATTGAGCCATATCTTGGTGACGTCAACATAAAAACTTGTGTTTAAGACATCTATTGGCTGTCATGGGTTTTATTATCTTAGTGATTCACTGATTGACTGTGGAGTATAAAAATTGCAATTCTTTCCGTTTTTTATGTTACAGGAGGAGACGTCTCTGCACACAAGCATGTCTTTTGGACAGGCGTGTCCTTTGCAAACATGTTACAGGCAACGTAACCAGCTGTCACCATAATCATGTCAGTAGAGTCAGCTCTGTCTGCCAAGATTTTTGGTTTTTTCTCATTGTTTTTAAACATTTAATCATTAATAATTGGATCTAGAGGCGACTGTAACTTTGTCATGGCATCAAACTAATAAATTCAATACTAAACTTTGGGATCTTTTGTCAGTGAAGCAGTTCCCAGTAGGATTGTATAAAAATTACCCTTATTCTGCACTGAACTACCTCTGGTAAGTCTGGAGTAAACAGATTTCTGAATGGGGATAGAATTGTCAGATTTCACTTAATCGTTGGTGAGGTTCCAGCAGGATTGTTTTTAAAAGTATTCCTGGAGTTTAAAAATTTTATCCAAGTGTGGTTTTTTAGGGAGCCTTGTCATCTGACGCTGTGGTGGCTTCTCCTAGTGAATCCTAGGAGCAGTGTGCGCTGAGTCTGTTGTAGCAGTGTTGCCATTTGTCTTGGCTGGGTGGTGGAACCAATTTCTGGTGCTTATACCTCAAGAGTCATATTATAAAAGGTTTGTCTTCATTGATCGCAGGAGCAAATTCCAAGCCATTAAGATTTGATTAGGGTTATTTCTGCTAGCTTTGAGACTCTTTTTGGTGGAAAGTTCTCCAACAAAAAGAAAAAATATACTGCGGAGTATTTAATTTAAGATAAAATCTGTTGCAGCAGGCCAACTATTTCTGAGCTTCTGGGCACTGATGGGCGGTATACCTACTGTAACTTGTTGATATTTATGTTGCTGTAAAAAGGCTCTATCAGTGCAGAAATCCTCTAACTGATAAAATACATAAAGTTTTTCAAGGTTGCTTTTATTTATAAAATTGATGCTTAGGGGAAAGAAAGCCAAAACCAATTAAGCCTACTAAATAAACTGAATCACCAAACACTCAGTCAAAATTTATTAAATTATTGCATCAACCATTTACCAACTGTATATATAAATTACTGAGATTGCTGTAATACCCATATAACATCAGCACCTTGGCAAAACAAATGAGCTAAACAAATTGACCATATCACTAACTGCTTATAGGAAACTATTGAGCTTACCAAATTATTCAAATATACATCAAAACACTTGGAAAATTTAGTAACTATAAAAAATCAGGACCAAAAATCTATTGCATTTTATACCAATTAAAATTAAATTCTTATATTTCTAAAACTTATATGTAAATTTATATTAATATTGTTAAATCTTCTAATAATGAAATAGCCTATGGCTATTCCAAAATTCATAAAGTGATGTGCCAAATTAAGTGATTTTGGTTCATTTTTATAGGACTATTTTGTCTCATAAATACATCTGTACCTACAAAAAGACTTATAATGATTTTATCTATACAGGTATATCTAAACTAGTTGTTGACTCCCACCAAACTAAAACCATAAGCTATGCAACGAAGTTATCAAGTAAGCAAATATCATTATTAAATCAACCAATAGATTTTAAAAGCTGAGTGCGACAATCTTTATATCTTAGGTAAGATTTTTTTAGAGATGTCAATTAGACAAGTTTTTAGCTCATTTAGCACCGCTGCTACTCTCAAACCATATAGGCATTGGCAATAAAAACTACAACCATTTAGTTTTTAAATTGAAAAAATTAGCTTTCAGCTTTCACATCTATCTGTCAATCTCTAATATAAAAGCTGTACTGATCATACTTGGTCCCCTTATCTGCACGTACTAAAACCATTGATAACCAATTATTATGTAAGAGTATTTAGAACCCATATTCTAGTTTAGCTCACAATCTAGTGCATGATTTTGTTGATAGACAAAGAGTGTGACAAATCGTCTAATTTAACTAGTGGAACTATAGCAACAGTGAGCTAATAAGGTCATACTCAACTATATCTTGGATTTATCAGACATCAAACCGCTGACATAAGAGAATAGTTAGGATAAAAACAAAAAGTAATTTCTTGATCATTTGGGTGGTCATAATTCTGAGTTAAACCTAAACTGGAATGAGTAAGTTATCACTAACAACGTTTAAGGACCAGTATAGTATTATACCATCAATATCAGCTTTAGTTGTCTTATTGCATACTTTCACTAGGACCTACACAGGGACCTTCTTGACTTTTGGCTATTAAAAATAGATAAGTTCAAATGAGGCAGCTTTAAATATGAAAAAGCCTTCAAACATACTCCAAAAAATGAGGAAACTTAAAAAAGGCATTAACACACTTAAACATGTGTGGCAGATAAATGCAGAATGGTGGACCAAATTTTAGAAAGCCTATAAAAGGCACAAAGAACATTATTTTTAAAATTTTTCTTTTTCTTTGATGCCCAAATTGAACCCAAACACAAATTTAAAAAATACAAAAAAACCTGCTTGATTGAGCCAAAGCTTACCAATATTGATGCAGTTGACGCCTGCTGCCCCATCTTGGGGTGTGGTGCGCCACTATCTGGCAGCTTTTGGCTGCCGCTGAAGCACGCCCGTGCTGGCTTTGCTAGCCCTTCCAACGCTACCTGGCGTTATGTACCCCCTCAGGACTTGGCCACCACCTCGCCAGCTCTCAGGCGGTGCTCCAGAGCCCTTTGGTGCTCCCTCAGAGCAATTTTACATTTTGGCCTCTGGGTCAAATATGGGAATCTCTTCCTATACACAAGTGTGGCCATTATTGAAAAGGCCATGGCAGTTTTCAAACCCACCGGCTATATTGACTTCCACCTCTTTAAGAAGTACTTCAACCTCAGTTTCCGCTCTGAAGCTGATGCAGCACAGAAGCCAAGCTGCAATTTTTTTAAAAATTCCTTTGCCCACTGTTTGCACCTAGCTACTGGATGAGGCCACTTTGGTGGTCCAGTTCGCTGGGTTGCCCTCTTTCCATCCCCTAAATGCCTCTGCCATGAGCTCATGGAGGGTTTGGCCGTTTACAGCACAGACCCCATGCTGTAGTTTATGATTCCCAATGGGGTAGATCAGTTGGCAGGGCCTAGCGCCTTTGCAACAGTCCACCCATTTTATTGCAACTCTCACCTCATGATTCCCCCCACATTGTGATCAGATCAGTCTCTGATCACCCATTCTGGGCACGCATCAAAAACGGCCACGCCATTTGCCCCTTGTGCTTTGAGCTTGACCACTTGAAGCGCAAGTGCCCCACAGTTGCCACTTCCACCGCATCTGCTGTTCAGGGCTCAGGTGCAGCCCCAGCAGCTGCCTCACCCCAATAGTTGAATGGGGATTTATCCTCCTGCCCCAAATGTTGGGGAATTCTGGCGCTGCTTCCAAAACAGCGGGCAATAAAAATGTAAGCAAATATAATAAAATTTTGAAAATTTTTCCAGATTACAGAATCCTTAGTCAATGGCTGAACCAGCTTCAGCTGAGCTGCCATGGTTGAGAGCACATGGCCAATCAGCTCTGATCACAGCCCCAATTCCTGTGGCTGGCCCAGCGCTGGCTGAATCCAATCCATTCAAGGCTCTCAAATAGATTGAGGAGGACGGACAGCTGTGCCACATGAAACTGGATTTTGCTTTTGAGGAGTTCTTTGTTGACCCTCCTAAATCTTGTCCCTGCCATTTTTGTCCAAAAATGGGTTTCTCATCTATAAAGTTAACACAATGGCAATTGTGGCTGCAGCTGCCCCAACCAACACCCTCCTCTGCCAGCAAAACCATGGGGCAATGGAGCCCCTTGTTGAGGGTATTCCTATCTCCAATATTCCTTAAGATTTTGAGGAAGATGCAAAGTACAAAATTGAGGAGCTTGCTTTTGGTGCAAGCCACGCTTGCATTAATGCAGAAAAACTTCTCTTTTTGACCCCAATTACCCCAAAACCTGTCAGCGCATCAAGTCCTTTACTTGTGTGCCAGCTCTCATCAGTTTTTCTGAGCATCAACTTGCTCAATATGTTGAGGCGATGGACACCGCCGGCCTTGTTAATGATGAAAACCACCAACTTTACCTCATTATGCCCCATGTCACTGATTCTCCCACCCTAATGATGTCCGCCACGGTCCACCAGTTAAAGTGGGCGTTGGACAAAAGTTTCCTCAAAGACTCCTCGCCATCAGATATGGCTTCCTAGGCTGATGACCTAGGGGCTATATTATAATTTTTTTAATTTATGATAATCCCTTTGTTTGGCCCATTTGCAAATAAAGATGCGTGGTGGCTCCCCCAATTTGGTTGGGTACCACTAGTACTAAAAAACATTATTTTTAACAGGATACCAAATGCTTTGCAAACGCAGCCTACCACTACCAGAGCTTTCAGGGCATGATAACAGAATATAACTTAGCAATCAAAAGCACTAAGTGCAGAGTTACGCAAATTAAGTAGAACCCCCACCAGCATAATATAATATGTTTATTCAGGGAAGGTCAACCAGGGTAAAAGCACTTCTGGTATAGTGGGGATAAAAATAATTAACTGTGAAAAATTAAAGACACCCCAGAGGGTTCGAGGTCCCTCTTGTTGTCTTCGGGACCATCAAGTTAAGACGGTATGGGGGGTTTATGCTGGCTTATCCTTGGATGCAGCATAAGTGAAGGAAAGAATCAATTTTTAGGAGCCATATGGGTTACCATGTATTGATTGTCCTTCTATTATGTGGGGTCATGTTTCCAAACAGCCATGCTTGAAAATGTTCCAATATATGGTAGTGTGGAAATAATTGATTGCTTCTTTATTGTAGGAGTTGCTCCTGTAAATGATTCCAGTACTATCATATAGATCATCCATAGTGCTATTGCTACTATTAAAACCCAAAGGGATGGGTGGATAGGTGAATTCATGTTTAAAGCGAACATGTTCCTATCTAGACTGAATGATTGTCCACTTTACTGGTGGAATAGGCGCATGACCTCTTTCCATATAGCCACTGATGTTGGACATTGTTCTAAACGGTGTACTAGGCTTCCATGCTGACCACATATTGTACATGAGGAATTGGCTGCATTTGACCTTTCTAATGTGTGGTATACTCTCCTCATGCATCTCCACACATGTGCTCTTATCCTGTGTTGAAGTAGTGAGTGATGTGTGTAGCTCCAGACTCTTATTTGGGTTCTAGGTTGTATGGTATATCCATATGGTCTATGTAGTCAATTCTGGATATGGTACTCGGATTTCTGCATATAATTTTGTCTGTGACTATTTAACCATTTACTTACTGTCTGTGAGTTAGCCTTGGGCGTCCTCTGTGACTGATATGATCACATATGTGGATCTTCCACTCTGCTCTTCTCATGGCTAGAAGTATTCATTTGAAATGTTCAGGAGTGCCATGTGGTCCTGCAGCTGTAGAATGAGACGCCAGATAATTGATTAGTGTTTGGGTAATCTGGGTTTCTTACTATTGAGTGCTCATAGAAAATTATATCTTGCTGTTCTGGCCCAATGTATATCTGGAAGATCAGGGCTAGTATTCTGAGCTATCCAGGATCCTAGTATATGGGTCGCTTGCTCTACATAAAATAGTAAGCCCCACACCTCCATTCCTCCTAGGGCCAAATAGGGTTTCGAGGCGTACAGGGGTTGTGGTTGGACCAAAGCCATCCTTTTAATAAGGCTTAAATTGTATTATAGAAGGCCGGTGAGAAAGCAATTATTTGTGCCATAACCATATAACTGATAGTATCATGGAGTTGGCTATTGTAACCCTACCTGTTTGACCTGTTTGATATCCATGTAAGGAGGCAATGCGTCTTGTTATTTTTCCAGAAGTTGATTTTCCATCATGGAGTTGGCGCAACCTCCTGCTTCTAAAAATACCCCCAAGTAACGGACAGGTCCATATGTCAGCTTGGTAGTGAAGGGAAGTTTCAGTGGGGTTAATGCTGATTTTTGCCTCCTATGTCTAGTGAGAAGTCTTGATGTTTTATTGGTTTGTTGACTCATGGTAGATGGCTTACAATGGGTCTGATATTTCCCCAGTAGTATGATTTCCGTTTTCTCAGTGTTAAGTGATGCATTTGCTTATGGCTGAATATTCTTGTATTCTCTTCTCAATTCTGCAAGCATCCTGGTTTTTGGATATTCCCACCACACAGTCGTCAGCAAAGGCCATCACTTTGACTGGCGGTTGGCCTTTGACATTGATTCAATTGAGAAGTAAATTTGTATTCCAGATTAAGTGATCCAAACTAAAATTGTATAGTAGAGGACTTAGTCGTTGTAAAAATTTATTGTTCTTGGTTACTATCAGCAAACAACCCCAAAAAACTTATTACTGCACAGGTTCAGTTCTTGTGCACTTCATCCATGTTGTATAATATGATATCATCAGTTGATAATAGTATGATGACTTCTTCCATAGTTGAGTGGAATTCTTAGATCTTGGCCCAACGCTCAGCCAGTATTCCCGCTCAAAATACTTGAGATGTCTTAATATTGTGATACGTTCCCTCATTCTGTCCAACCTGATCTTCTATGAGATTCCCTGGTGACAGTCTCTTTGGTCCAACACACAGTCAGCAGCATTCCTGATTGTTTCTCCTTCTTCTCTAGATTTCCACTCAGATCTTTACTTTTCTTCTTAAAAGAGTCTCCAAATTATTGCACACAGCAATAATATCCTTGAGAAGAATAGAATAATTGAAAGCTGAGAATAGTTTACTACTTAAACTATATACTGAATGAAAGCTCTAGAACTATATCACTGTAGTACTATCTATCTATTTTTTATTATGAGTGAATTTTAGGGAATTTATAGTGAGGATTTAGTCATCTAACCCTTGGTTGAGACCTCTTCAATGAAACGGCAGCCATTGCCATTGAATCACCCATTGTGACGAATGGGGTCTCTCCACATTGCCACAAAGCAGTTGGGCAAGAGGGCCCATGTGAGGGCCCATAGGCAAGAGAGGGCCGCTGTGGTTAGGTCCCTCGTTTGTTGGCTTAATGAGCAGTTTAGATATCCCTGGAACACAGTGAGGATGATGCTCACACTGAGGAGGGCAGTTTGACCCCCAGAGAGAGCATACAGAGAGGTAACAGCTCTGTCAAAATCCGAGGAATGGTCCATTTGCTTCGCTCAAAATCCCTGGTTTTACTTCAAAATCTCAATAAATTTTTTAGAATCAATAAATAATATTTTCTAATTTTAAAGGCTTTTATGTAATATATTAGAAGATGAAGTTGTTGTGAGATCCACAGACAGATGCCACAAATTTTTTGTTAAAGTGAGAGATTTACTTATAAATAAAGTAATAAATAACACTTTGTTAAAATTTTTATATTTTTTATTGTTTAAGCGGGGCAAAACCAAAAAGGTCCTTTCCTCAATACTAGTATTTCTTATTTAAACTAGTTTAAATTTCGAGGCCATGAGTTTTCAAGGATAAAATATAAAGCTGAGTCATCCAAATTAGGGAATATATGTTTTCAGACTATCAGATCAAAGATAAAATTTTGAGGCAAAACTAACCCATGTGGTAATGATTTGATGAATTGTATCCAATCACCAGTAAGTAAAATCTTCTCACCTCAGTGGTGGTCAGACTCGTGTGGTAATGATTGGTTAATTTGCACCCTATCATTGTTGAGTAAAATCTTTGCACCTTGGAGGTGGTCAGATTCATGTGGTAATGAACACCTCGAATTTGGCCAAGAAGTTGGAGAATTACTATTATCAGTTCTTACCTTATTAAGCCAATTTTGGTTATAATCCATATCTTTCTGATAGTTAGGATTCCACCAAGAATCCGCCAAGGTCTTTTCTCCATTAGTACTCCTATTGTTGATAACCACAATATTATTTTAAAAATTGGGTAGGAGATGGGCCAAATATGGTAGCAGATTCAGGAGCACTTGTACCTTCAACATTCTTTCTCCTAAGTCAAGAAGGTGAATGTCCAACATTGCCCCCCTCAAGAATGCTGGGAGGGGTGTAGGGTTGTAGGAAACAGCCATGTACCCGGTTTATGATAATTCCTGCAGCCAAAGACTTGATAGAATACTCATTTCCTCTCTTATACATGATAGTAAATGGCCCTTCCCAGATTGATCCAAGTTTGCCACTATGAGGAGCTATGCGATTGTGGTAATATAAAACCATATCTGACACTTGGAAGGAAGGTAAAGGAGCTTGGAGCTCATTGACAGCTTGGCCTTTTTTGGTAACCGTTTTAGCTAGGTTGGTCATAGCCTCTGATTGGAGCTGAATGATGCAGTTAGCTAATCTTTGCATGGCTTTCTCAGGCTCTTCTCCTCTAGAGAAGACATCCTTAGCTAGAAGAGCAGGTATGCCCGGTTCCCTGCCATACAAAACGCGTAAGGGGGACATCTTTAAAAATCTGATGATAGCTTATTTGATAAGCCATAAGAGCGCTAGGGAGATAATGATCCCAATGAAGTGGATCAGATGAAGCCATTTTCCGCAAGATAGAAACCAAAGTACCATTTGCTTTCTCCACTGTACCATTGGTTGAAGGGTTATATGGAGCTGAGAATAGTTGCTGGGCTCCCATGGAAGCAGCCAAGATTTTGACTACTCTGGAGGTGAAGTTTTTCCCATTGTCGCAGAGTAGTACTTGAGGGCACCCATATCAAGTGAAAATATTTTGATGGAGGAAGGTGGCAGTGGCCTTAGCAGTTTAGGCTGGAAGCGCCACAGCTTCAACCCACTTTGTGAAATGGTCAATACCTACTAAGATATATCTGTTTTTCACCTGTGGTCTGAGGAAGTGGCCTGACTACATCTAAGCTCATGGTATGGAATGGCTGTTGTGGGGTAGTCAGCTGATATTGGTATCTAGTCTTGAACCGAGACTGCTTCTTACATGTAAGGCAAGCATCCAAGACTTTGATATTGGCTTCCATGATTACCTCCCAAAAATATTAATCCTTTATCCATTCGAGTGTTTTCTTTACTCCTCCATAACCTAGGGTGGAGTGAGCTTCTAGTTAACTGGTACACGTTCTGAGGGTCATAGGTATGGCAACCACTTCGCCCCCACTTTTTTATATAACTTCCCGATTTCTACTCTAATGTTTCAGGAGTGCCAGGCAAACATCCTCTGTACAGGCTAATCCTCATCTTCCCAGACGTTTGGGGTCATTAAAAGATCATACAGCTGCTCCGCTTCACTGTTATATAAGTGGAGGATGGGCAGCTGAGTTAGCCCATCAACATTCATGTGGCAGGTTCCAGCGCAGTGTTCAATCTTTATATCATAATGCTGGAGCTTTAGAGCCCAGCGAGTTAAACGCCCCGTAGTGTCCTTCCTGTTTTGCAACCATTTTAAAGATGCGTGGTCCATAATCACATTGAAAAGATCCCATACAAGAAAAGGCGGTAATGCTTCACTGCATGTAGAATGACGAGATACTCCTTCTCGGTAACACTATAATTGCGTTCTACTTTGATAGCATTTAACTAAAATACAAAACAGGATGATCAACCCCTTTTTCATCAAATTGGGCTAGGATGGCCCCGACGGCGTAGTCTGAGGCGTCTGTGAAAAAGAAACGGTTTTCCATAATTGGGATGCCTTAGGATAGGCCGTTTTTGTAGCAGCAACTTCATTGTTTCATAGGCAGCCTTCTGTTCAGTGCCCCATTGGAAGGGGATATTCTGTTTTTATAATCGAACAAGGGGCTCGCTGAGCTGGGCAAACTTATGGATGAACTGATGGTAATAACCCATCATCCCTAAAAGTACCTGTATATCCCATAGGTTTTTTGGGGTGACATTCTGGCAATCGCTTCAACATTATCTTGTATGGCTTGGATACCCTCTTGAGAAATGGTATGTCCGAGGAAGTTTAATTTCTTTTGGAAGAAAGTACACTTTGAAGGGGACCATCTAGTACTAAAAAAGTACACTTTGAAGGCTTTAATTTGATAGTTGAGCGTTGTAAGCGTTGGAATACCTATTTCAAATGATTAAGGTGTTTATTAGAGGTCTTTAACAATACAAAAATGTCATCAAGGTAGATGATGACGCAGGTTAACTTAAGATCATGCAAAATGTGATCCATCGCATGCTGGAAAGAGGCAGGTGCATTGCACAACCCTTGAGGTAATCGCATGGGTTGGAAAAGACCTTCACTGCATATCAATGTACATTTCTCTTGATCTTGAGGAGATAGGTCCATTTGCCATATCCACTAGCCAAGTCCATGGCCAAAAATGCTGGGACCCTGAGAGTTACGCGAGGGCATCATCAATGCGTGGGATAGGATAGCTATCCTTTTTCATAAGATTGTTTAACCTGTGATAATCCATAACTACCTGATGACCTCCGTTTTTCTTCTCAATTAGCAAAAGGGGGAGGACCAAGGGCTTTGTGAAGGAACTAATAACCCTGCGTCTAACAACTGTGTGAGTTCCGTCCTCATTTGTTGTTCCTCCACCTTTGACTTACGATAAGGTTTTGACATAATGGGATGGGCATTACCCACATCAATGGAACGACAACAGCCCTTCATGTGGCCATAATCATTGTCTGACTTCAAAAATATGTCACTATACTCATCTAGGAGATTATGAACTTTCTCTAACTCATCTGAAGTCAGCTCATCCGAGATATGGACATTTGGTAAGGTACATACCAGGTTATCTGTGGGCAGGCCTAAATCAGCCATCGAGCCAATGGAGTGGATTTGTATAACTTCCTCCACAGGGAGTAAAAACCCTCAGCCCACCTCCTGGTGCTTTTTTACAATTATGTCCTTTTTATTGAGGTTTCCCAACAGTAGAGTAATAGGCCTCTGATAGGCTGGGTCTAAAACGCCAGGCAATACCTGAGGCTCAAAAGGGCTAACTCTGTTGATGCTTAAGAGGTGTAATAAGCAGTGGCGTGGGATTTTGAGCGTGATTTTTGTGTCAACCACTCGTTGTTCACCCAGATTAATCACCACCTCATCTGCCGCATAGAATTGAATACCATCGCTAGCCTCCACTGAATCGGGCGATTTCTTAGTGTTGCACCCAGAAGTGACATAATGTAAAGACAAAGCGGAAGAGGGGTATTAAACCAGGCAGGTGTAGTCATTCTTGATGGGTTCTTTGATGGATAAGATTAATGGAACTTCGTAGTTCATTAAAGATAGGAACCCTTGCTTCATGTTGATGATGCCTTCATATTTGATAATAAACTGAGTACCTATGAGCATATCATAGGAGCTAATATCTAAGGCCACAGCGGGGGCTGATGGGATAAGCTTCCTAACGCGTATGGGAAGAGAGGAGTAAGCGCCAATAGCGCGGGTGTTGTTTGGGCCCACACTTCCAAATTCCTTGATACAATCCAAGTCAGGCATTAATTTAATTTTTTCATCAGCTGAGATGAAATTACATTCACTGGAGAACCCTTATCCAAGATAGCCATCACCTGGACTTTGTGAACAACTACTTCAACCTTGGTAAGTGTGCTTCCAAAGTTGGCTGATAGTGCTAAGACCTCCTTGAGATGAAAAGTGGAGGTTAATTTGTGTGCGGTCTCAGGGTGAGTCTCCAGAATAGACTGCGTGGTATGCCCTCGCTGTAAAGGGCGAACTAAGCTTGATAGAGCAAATCAGCATCACTGGCTGTGTCAATAAATGCCATACAACCTATAACTTGGTGGAGGTAGATATCCTCAGGTATGGTGGTTTCATCTACTGCTTCAGCGTTTAGGCGATCAGGGACCTCCACTTCCGCGGGAGCTCCCAATAAGTAGTACCCAACGTCATCATAACCCCCCCTCAGAGTCGGCCTCAGCGGTATTCTTAACCATGGGCAAGGCTATGATTGAAGTAGGGGAGACAGCCATGAAGGGTTGGGTATTTAGCTTTGCTTTAACCGGCATTTTCACAACACCAGTAGTTCTGGAAGATATACCCTTAGGGCGCGCACTTGTTAGCTGAGTTGAAAGAGAACACACAGTAGGGATCTCCGCTTTAAATAAATGAGAGAAGTCCATTTTACATTGTGCCGAAGAAGCAGGTTTTGCAGAGAGGATAGGCATAGGTAGCCTCACTTCCAACGGTTCAATAGGCCGCAGCTCACCTAAAGGAACATGGGCAACGTCTAACAAAGCCTCTTTTATATCACGGAAGGTTGTAAAGTGGCGTTTCACTGATATGATATGCCTGGCGAGAGTTGGTTGTGACGCTAACCCTGTTAATATGGTGGCGATAGCATCATCCAGGGTAAGCAGGTTAGACGTAGCCAGCCTTTGAGCAGTGAAATAGAAACGCTCAGCAAAACTAATGAGGGTTTCACCCTCATACATGATAAGGCACATGAAAGCCTGTTTTTCCATGTATAAGCTCTGATTGGATCCAAATTCAGCCAAGAGGGCCTTCTTAACATCTGGCCAGGTGTGCTGAGGATCCATGTGAGGAATGATCAACTCTTGGGCTTTGCGGCTTAAACAGGGAAGAACTTACTGAACTTTATGTTTATCAGTGGCGCCATCCATTGCAGCTTCATAAACGTACAAAATGGAGGCAATGCTCCCTTCACCCTGGGTGTATCTGTCCTTTATAGGTAATTAAATGGCCGTTTCTCTAGCTTTTTTAGACTGGAGAAAGAGCTGGCTAGTTGCTTCTCAAGAGCAACTAATCGCGATTCAGAAGAGCTGCTCACATTTACAGCCTCCATTGTTTTAATACTTATTGAAGTATTCAGGGTGAGCCCCTGTAGTGAGCACCAGTTTGTGGGATCCACCGATGGATGCCACAAAATTTTTGTTAAAGTGAGAAGTACTTATAAATAAGTAATAATTAACGCTTTGTTAAAGTTTTTTATGTTTTTTATTGATTAAGCAGGGCAAAACCAAAAAAGGTCCTTTCCTCAATACTAGTATTTCCTATTTAAGCTAGTTCGAATTTTGAGGCCATGGGTTTTCAAGGCTAAAATATATAAATCTGAGTCATCCAAATTAGGGGATATAGGTTTTTGGCCTATCAGATTGAAAATAAAATTTTTTGAGGCAAAACAGACCCATGTGGTAATGATTTGATGAATTGTATCCAATCACCAGAAAGTAAAATCTTCTCACCTCTGCGATGGTCAGACTCATGTGGTAATGATTGTTTAATTTGCACCCTATTGTCATCTAGTAAAATCTTTGCACCTCGGAGGTGGTCAAATTTGGGTGGTAATGATTTGTTAATTTTTACCCTATCATCGTCGAGTAAAATCTTCTCACCTCATGAGGTGGTCAGATTCATGTGGTAATGAACTCCTCAAATTTGGCCAAGAAGTCTGAGAATTCATATTATCAGTTCTTACCTTATTATGTCAATTTTAGTTATAATCTATATTTTTCCAATATTTAGGATTCCACCGAGAATCCGCCAAGGTCTTATCACCATTGGTACTCCTATTGTTGATAACCACAATATTATTTGAAGATTGGGCAGGAGATGGGCCAATCATGGGAGCAGATTTGGGAGCACTTGTACCTCCAACATTCTTTCTCCTAAGTTGAGAAGGTGAATGTCTGACAGTTGTCTTAAACACCTTTGCTTGGTTGGTTTTTTTTATTGTGGAAAGGGGGAAATGGGGAAATTGGACCCTGCGGAGTCTGCGGGTGGTGGGCTATTTTTGTAACAGTCAGGTCAAACTGATCATTACACTTTGACTCAAGATTTGGAAATCCAAATCTTGAGTCAAAACACTTTTTGGGTTTTTTTGCGGTTTATGTGGGGTCTAGCGCTGTGCTGTGCCCCTCCTGCACTATTCTCAGGATTTTAGGGGCCTAAAGAATAGTGCAGGAGGGGCTCCCCAGAAGGGCGACTTTAAAAGGGTGAGCCCATGCACTTCTGAACTTAATTCAGAATTTTTCTCATTTCCCGCCCTCATGTGGGATTCTCTGGTGGCATCAGGACCACCCTTGCCTTGTCTTACCTGGTATCCCGTGGAGAACTGAATTTTGTATCCTTAACAAAAGATTGGGATTTGGCGTTGAACATGATCCGCCAAATACTCTGGTTTTTTAATGTCTTGTTCACGGTGTCCTATGTTATCAGGATTAGATTCATCTGTGTGTTTATTTTGTTAATAAATAAAACAAGGCTGATTTCAGGGTCAGATCCTCACTTACCTGTGTCATTTTTTCTCACTTTCAAATTTCTTTAAATATGAGGTTGAATTGGTGAGTATGATGAATCAAAGCGATTACCTTGAGGGAACCTCATATCAGACAATCATTTGGCATACATTGCCAATCCTAAGGCAAGATGGCGGTTGAAAACTGGGATGTTTTTGAGCGTTACATTCGCAGGCCTATTTTAAGAATCTCAGCCTCCAATATTCCCATCTAGGACCATTCTAGACATTTGTTGAGTACCTGTGGCATTATGGAAACTTTTTCACATTTATTTTTCATTTGTTGAGGATGAATCAGAGATCATCTCGACCTTATTGCCAAAATTCCTATATTTGGGATAATTCAGCCTGGCAGCCCCTGATTTGCTGAGCTGCCCTTCGCTGTGGCTCTCAATACTTTTGACAAGTGGCGGATTTGGCTTGGCAGCTCCTGATTCGCTAAGCTGCCTGATGCCATCATTTCCTCTTTTGATGTTATCCAGCTTAGCAGCTCCTTATTCGCTGAGCTGCCTAATGCTGTGATTTTTGCTGCTTCCGTTTTTGGCATAATTTGGCTTAGCAGCCCCCTGATTTGCTGGGCTTCTCTTTGCCATTGCCAATCTCTATGCATAGGTCCTCAATATTTGGGTTGGTGGCCTCTGATTGGCCCAGCTGCCATTTACATTGACCTTTGCCACCTTTGCCTGAGGTTTCATCAATTTTGTGGCATATGATTTGACAGAATGCCATTTTTGAGGGTCGTTGCCCTCAAGCCCTACATTTTTATTTATATTGTGTATGATACTACTATTTGCAATCCCCGCCTTAGGGGGGGTCGGGGCTATGTGGTGGTCAGGCAGTGCCTTGACCGTCACACCCATCTTCATCTCAGCATTGATGGCCTTCCCCACCCCTGGCTATGATTTCATTGTTGGACATCCTTAAGACCTAAATGGAAAGAGTTGGAAAACGCGTCGCTAACGTTTTCCTCTCAATCTAAGCAAACCAACCATATTTGGCTAGCGACCTGCTTAGGTAATGTGACTTATTACCCATTAAGGCAGGTCACAAACCAACTGATTGATTTGCTAGTTGCAGGGGGCATCACTCGCCTCTCAACTTACTACTCATTTCTAATCAGTTGGTGATGAAACTTGACCAATCCAATTTGAGTCACCTGATAGGTTAATCACTATCAGATGCCCCTATTTTGTTGGAAACTCCACCTGACAAGATCTTAAGTATTCATCCAGATTGATCCCCACCAGATATGAACAGGCGAATATTCCAAAATCCCCTAAACATAATTACTCCAAAATTAGGATCCACCAATTTCTAATTCACCTCGCATTAGGGATTCTTCTCTAGTGATTCCTGGTAATTTAGCAGGCTGGGAATATAGGCAAAAATCCAAACACATCCCCCTCTTGCCTAGATTTCCAGCGAGAAAAGGACTGGGGCATGAGAACACCACTTTGGATACTCATTCAAATACTTCATTGACTCAAGCAGAGTATGATTATCAATACTCAACGCTGTTAAAGACCACCTTCAGTATGTGGCTCTCTTCCTCTTCTTTCTTTCTACAACCTAATCAGAGTGAGGTCCCCATGATTGACTGTCATGCCAGGTTGATCAATTTACTTGTGACAATATTAATCCTGGGTTCCAGTTTTCCCCCATCAGGGCATAGGACCCACTGTCATATTCATGATTCTTGGTCTGGCATCCTCAATTTCCTGATTTTCTCCTCATCCTAGAAAGGAGACTCCTGCCATTGATGTTTTCTCATGGTTCAATTAAGAGTATTTATTTGTTTTTCCTTGTTATTTCTCTCATAGCCTCTTAGCTCAAGTTATTCTTAATACTTCTCTTAGAGCTTATCCCATTAATTTTGAGATTAATTTCTCCAAAATTGGAGCTTAATGGATTGTATAGTGCATAATGGCAACTTCCATATAAGTCTGACATTCCCCCTCTCATCCAGCTCATATGTCAAATTCTCAGTCGCGGTATCAACAGCTTCTAAACAGTTTGTCTGATTAAGATCTTTGACTCTTCCAGCAGAGGAGTCAGGATACGTAAAGAAACCCTTCTGTGGTCCTTCCAGGACTTGTACGCCTAGTCTGGAATTAGCTGCTTTTCCATCAAATTACTGGAAATGGTAATCAATCCTTTCAAAACCAGGCTTGCAAGCATTTTGAACAACTCTTGGTTGATTCTTCCTCTGTTGTTGATTCCAGAGTTGGATTTCAAAACTCTCCTGGATTTAGCTCCTTTTGCAGATGCACTGACCATCATTATGAATGCTCCTGAGATTATGCCTTTTGCTCTTGATAGCTCTTTTCTTGTTAGTTGGACTTGCTTCCTGAGATCCTCTTCTGACTCGGACAACACTACAAATCTGCTGTCTTGGCTACCAAGCTCACCATAAGTAACAGTATTTATTTTGAGCTCCCCTACGCCGAGCTACAGGCCCAAATCACTGAGGCTTTATCCCTAGCGCTAAATCCCTCTAATCATGAGAACATCCTAGATTGAGATATCACTACTTATGCTCTTCGCTTTGCTGGCCAAGTTCTCAAAGTTGGTCCATAAAGCTTCCAGCCTCTCCCAGGTTTTACCGTTCCTTCAGCTTCAGCTTATGAGAAGTCCATAGTCATTGCTTGCAGGATGCCATTTGCTCCCTGCATGACTATCTCATCTCCGGCGCTTCCCATTGGTATCTTCTGCTGATGGCTTTAGTATGGGCATGATTCAGCAACCCCCATCAAGCATCCCTTTTTTGCTGCCAGCCCATATGTCCAGTGTTCTTGACGAAGCCTGTCATCAGGCACTCAAGACTAATCTTCCAGATCCAGTACCATATTGAGATTATTCAGGGCTATTCGCCAACTTCCTCTTTCTATACAGTTGCTTCCCTTTCTGCTTCAGGGTTTTGCAATTGGCTTCTTCCGACATTTTAATATCCCTTCCCCTAGTCACTTTCTCACATGGATCTGCACCCGCTCAAAGAACTTGGTTTCGTGTAGGTCTAGCCCTCATTAGCAACCAAACTCATATTAATTTCGATGGGCTATTCATTCCTACTGCAAATTCATCCTCCCTCCCCCAAGAGGTGACATAGGCGGAATCATCCCTGTAATGAGGACAATTACTAAAGATAAAAATTATCTAACTATATCATTTTTTTTCTATGCAGATAATATTATTTTTTAATTTTCCCAATATCTTTTATCAATTCTTTTCTTCTTTTTTTTTATGATACTTGACCTTGTTTCAGTTCAGCAGTCCATATTTCTTTGTTTTTTCCCCTAAACTGGGTCCTAGGTACATAAACCTACCAGTTTTCTATGGTTCAGAGGTCCTTTTTTCGGACTTAACCATCTATATTGGTTCAGAGGTCCTTTTTTGGACTTGATTAATTATTAGGACATGACCAACTTAATGGTTCCTCAGTTCTTTGGGAACTCTTTTGTTTTTTTTAACGATACTTTGCTTCAAATATTTAGCATGAACTCAATTTACAAATCTTCCATCCAAGAGATTCTTGATGGAGTAGGCGTCAGTTGACATCCTAGCAATAATATTTAACAGACCCAACCACAACACATATAGTTTGTTTCTTCTTCCAAAACCATGTGTATCTCAATAGGCAGATCTTTTGCTTATTCAATAGTCTGCTAGGCCAGGCAATTCTTATCATCCATCAATTTTGCTTGTATTCTTTTCTTCAACGTAGTATCAAATGCTTGAAATTGCATCTAAATTAGGATATTTGTCAGTCAGTCAAGTACATTTCAGCACTCATCCCCACTGTTGGTTCCACCACCAAATATAAAATTGGTGGCAACGCGTCTCTCCTCCCATATAGCATCTCAAATGGCGTTTTTCCGTCACAAAATGATGACTGATATTGTAGGCAAACGTCACCAAACTCAGGTACATTCCACACGGAAGTTCTTCCTATGACCAGCTTTCTCAGCGTCACAGCAAGCGTTCCATTTACTCGTTATACCTTTCCGTTTGTCTAAAGCTGGTAGGGTACAGACACAGCTCCTCTGATCCCCATTATCTTATTCATTTAGGGGTCACATGAGACGTGAATTTTGTACCATTATTACTAAGCAGGACCTGCAGGCATCCATGTCAATATACTACTTGATCCAGGATGAACTTTGCGGTGCTGGTAGCATCTACTTTCTCCAGGGCCTTTGTCTTGACCCATCTCATCAGATGGTTGATAGCAACTATTATGTACTTGACTCCCCCTCTGCTCATAATAAGCGGTCCCATCACATTATTGGACACCGTATGAAAGGCAAATCCAGGGCGGACCAGTCAGTATCCAGTTGTATTCTTATGTGGTTTGTGCAGCTGGCACTCCATGCAACAAGCTAGATAATCAGTGACATTATAGTTGATTGACTCCCAGTAGTAGTGGCAAATATGATCAGTTGTTTTTCTCAGGCCGACATGCCCAATAACCTTATGAGCGGCTTTAATGATAGCTGCTCTTTCTGATGGCTTTGGGAATAATAACTGCTTCCCGTTAATCATCTTAAACACTTGTCCATCCATGGTCTCAGTGTTTTCCATTGCATTTCAAAACGCACCTTGGATTTCTCAGGGCTCATTCCAAACTTCTCCGTCAACCATTCTCTGGAATAGCTCATCCACCTGCAAGTCTACCATTTGGACCATTAGTAACTTCAATAAGCCATCTGCATTCTAGTGATAACCCCTGCTTGGTGGACAATCTCGTAATCTAAGCCTGTAGCTTAAGTGTCCATCAGGCTAGTCGTCCTTCTGGTTCTCTCAAATTGTGGAGCTGACGCAGCGAGGAGTGGTCTGTCACCACTTTAAAGTGCATTCTGTGGATATACACCTGAAACTTCTTACGGGCATAAATGACTGCAAAGCATTTATGCTCAGTTATGATGTAGTTCCTCTCAGCGGCTGATAGTGTCTGGCTCACATATGCCACCAGATGTTCATCCTTAAGTTCATCTAATTGACTTAATTTGGCGCCGATCACCATCAATGAATCATCAGTTTGTATACTAAACTCTCAATTGAAATTTGGATATTTCAAAATTGGAGAATCTATTGGGTACTGGTGTAGCTCATCGAATGATTACTGCGCTTCCTCATTCCATACAAATCCTTTTTTGGATCCTTCAACAGATGGAATAAATCTCAGCTATTCAGGCAAAGTCTTTAATAGATCTTCTGTAGTATCCAACCATCCCAAGGAACACTTGGATGTCTAAGAAACTCTTTGGCACAGCCATCCATTCTATGGCTTAGTCTTCTGGGCTTGCAGCTGTAATCCACTAGAGTTGATAATGAATCCCAGATATTCCAACTCTTTTTTGGATGAAGTGATAAATCCTCAGCTTAATCTTCAGATTAGCTACAGACAGTTGCTTGAACATTTCTTCCAAGTCGTGTAGATGATCAATAAACGTCCTACTGAACACATTGATATTGTTCAAGTATACCAGGATGCACGACAACTTCAAGTCGCTCAGTATAGCTTCCTTGCCCTCTGTAAAGTTGCAGGCGCATTGCATAGACCCTGGGCATCCTCATCGGTTGATATAGCCCTTGCATGGTAATGATAACACATTTTTCTTGGTCTTCTTTTGGCAAGTCAATTTGCCAATATCCCAAAATCAGATCCATTGTGGAGAAATAATTTGCTTCTCCCAGTCGATCTAGTGCATCATCAATTCTTGGTAGGGGATACAAATATTTCTTCATAAACTTATTCAGCTTTCAGTAGTCAATCACCATTTGGTTGGAGCCACCCTTTTTCTTCATGATTAGAATTGGACTCACCCAAGGACTCAACAATGGAACTAGAAGCCCATGCTTCACTAGTTTGCTGATTTAATCTTCCACTACCACCTCAGCCTCTTTCAATAGCAAGATCAGTCTCATCATGATCAGAAAAATTTTCCTCAGTGTCGCTTGTAGATCAAATCTCTCAGCATCCCAAATTGTGGTTGTCCTGAGTGAATATTTCCCGATACTTATTAAACAATTTGAGCACCTCCTCTTGCTGGTCTTCTGATAGATCAGCAAGTTGCTCTCGATCAACCCATAGTTTGATACTCTCAGTTACCATGGACAGTAATCCCATTTCATCAAGAGTCCCAAAATCATGAAATCTCACCAATTTGGCCATTGGGATTATATTAACAAACACGATGACTGATTCTTCCTGATCTTCATTTGTTTTACACTTATATTTGCCAGAAGAACTCAGATTTCTCCATGTCCTGGCATTATTATCCCAATGCCACCCAAGGCTCTACTCTAGACTTCTTCCAGGGGCTTCTGACTCTCCATACAGCAGCTCAGGTATTTCCAATGAAAACTTATGTCGACTATCATTTGCAATCCTGGTGGTATGGTCTTCTCATTCTTGATACTCAGTGGAATTCCCAGTTCTCTAGGATTTCTGTCAGCATTTCTCGTCACTTCCAACCAACTTTTTGGTATCATATTGGGACAATGCCATCATTGTATATTAAATTGATGAAGTTGTTTCCCCTATTCAGTGGAGCTTCATCATACTTATGATATACCAATGATAACGTCTGACCTAATATGACAATGTACTATCCTATAAGTTACATTTAACCACGTACTTGTGTAGAATTTCTATCCTGATCAGAATGTAAAAGTTTTGGTTAGGAAAAACTATTGCCGGCGCAGATACCACCAATGACCCAAATCATAGTGGCAAAGTGCTATATGCTCCACAGGAGATGGTGGTATTCAGCTCAGCTGCCCCGTACTACTTCTTATGTTTCAAGTCCAGCGAGATCTTCATCCTCTTTACCAGCTTGTTCGAGACAATGTTTATGGGTGCTCCACTGTTGACAATCGCCCTCACCCACACTCAATTCATTTTGTAAGTCTATATAATTACACTTGAGTATTGCAATATAGTATTTACTGAGTGTATAGCGGTGTTATTATCCAAATCAAGGGTGTGAATAATTTGCGCCAATAAATCAGAAAACGATTCCTTTATCACGATGAGGGGGATTGACAAATTGGCCTCATCTAATAAGACTTCAGACAATTATTGGGGATTCTTGGTGGTTTGAATCTTGTCTGCCAGTTGTCAGGCATATAGCTGGGCAACTTCCTTAATTATCTTGGGGTCAATTCCCTTCGCCCTGGATCTTGTCACTGCATTTACATAAAATTGATCAATTGATACAGTTGATCCTGTACATCCTCATCCATGAACAGATCACTGATATCAATTTCCTCAGTCATGATGTCAAGAGGAACAGGCTTCTCCGCAGCTCTAGACTGTTCCCCGTCTAGGCCATGGGCCCCTTTCCCAATTCCTTGGTGGCAGCTGACTCTTTAGCCTGGACCACGTTGATTTGATCCTTCAGCTTCTTAAAGTGCACAGAAAAATGTCCCTTCTCACCGCATTGGTAGCAGACCTTTTCTTTATTATTCATCCATCTGAATTCTTTGGGCTTATTCCCTGGCACAGTTTGGTTGTTCAACCCTTTAGCACCTTTGTGTAAGGAGAGTGTATATAACTCTCCTTTATCCAGTGTGGTGGTGCACGATGCACAAAGCCAACACAAGGAAACTAGCTGTTAATACTAAAACTACCAGTGCCCAGCAGGGGGTGCTGGAGCAATAATAGATCAAGCAAATAGATGTGATAAGTAACCAGCCAAAAACGTCATGGTGCACACGTAGAGAAGGGTAAATGACCCAGGTTGGAGGGTACCTGGGCGAACCAACGGTGCATGAGGTGATAATCTTATTATGTCCAGAATGGCAAGGTTAACAGAGCGTGAGACCTCCTTAAAGAGTTTCGAGCACAGGATTGTTAAAAATTTATAAATAAAAACTGTAAATGGAGAAATTGTTTAGTGGGAAGTCAACCAACAAGGAGCGTTGGTCATAGAAAACATAATTAAACTATGGCGGGAGAATATGGGGTATGCTGAAGTGGGCCCAAGCACTGACCCACCAATAGGCAGACACTTCCTTCCCAATTGGTCAAATATGCCAAAACTGACTTCACTTGAGTAATCAATTGAAGTTGGATCTGATCCAAACACGTTGTTTTGTAAATTTAATGGGTTTCAAAACCCCATTCTTCAACTAACCAAATTGAACCGTCAGCGTTTATTTGGTAAACCATCCGTTTAATGCATGGGCCAACATAAGGGGCTGGGCATTTGGCACCTCACTAGTACCAACCTGAGCATGTTTAGCCTGTACCCAGCGTTGGTCTAGTATATGCCTGACGTCAGGGAGGTCCAGAAGCTTCACCTTCTTGGCCTTCTGGTTCTCAGCCTTATCCTTGGGGTTGATCCCCACTATGATGTCATTTTAACATGACATTACCCTCTCCTCTGATGGGGATCAACCCCCTCCAGGGGCTTACGCTTGGGAAAAGTTCTTGTAGGCTGGGGCCAACTTCATGGTGGAAACGATTAATTTGGGTTGAGATGCAGCCTGTTGGAAATGCTCGTGGAAGGCTTTGATCAGATCTTGACATGCACACAGTCATGAGCTAGAACCCAACTGTTCTCTGCAGCGTCAAACCCCTTCCAGGATACCAGGTACTCAAGCCTTTTTTTAACGCGGCAGGAGGCAACTATTTCCTCCACCTCCACATCTGGCTCCCCATCCACGAGATAGGCCTCAGGAGTCTCTGGTGGGGGCCCTCAAATTATGTCAATTTGCTTTCATGGAAGACAGAGATAATCTGAAATGAAGAGGGAAGATCTAGCTGGTAGGAGGCATGGCAAACCTTTCTAACAACGCGGTAAAAAGCCCAATCCTCTTTGGTCCCAGCTTATTACATGGCTGCTTGATAGGGATGTTACGAGCATCAAGCATCACAAGATCCTCTTCCTTATACGTGGGACCCACTCAGTATTACCATCAGCAATCTCTTTTACACTTTCATTGCCGCCTCCAAACTTGTGGAAACCCCTTGGTGGACCTTTTTGGTAGTCTTGGAAAAGTCCACCACCGCTTCAACCTTTGACCCACAGCTGGGCTCCATGTTAAAGGCGGGGTTAAAGCCATGGTTAGTGAAAAAAGGGGAAAAACTAATCGAGGAACGCAACGTTTTGTAACTAAATTGGGCCAAAGGAAAGTGAGAGGCCCAATCTGAATGATCTGTGGCAGTATAACACCGCAGAAACTCAAGCACTGGTTCACTCGCTCAGTCTGCCAATCTGATTGAGGGTGATAGGCAGTAGAACGGCAGGGGCGAATCTGAAGAGTCTTACACAACTCTTTCTAAAAGACGGAGGTAAACTGGGGTCCCTGGTCTCTGATAATTTCTTGGGGAACCCAATGAAGCGCAAACACATGAGTGACAAAGAGCCTAGCCATCTCAGATGCGTTTATTGTTGTTCTGAAGAAAATAAAGTGGGAGAACTTTGTAAAACGGTCCACCACCACCATGATGGCATCATAACCATCAGAGACAGGTAGTTCCACAATGAAATCAATCGAGAGGGAAGTCCAGGGCCCATTAACTTTTGGACTGGTATCAACAACCACGCTAAAGTTTAATGATTGGGTTTCATCTGGTTGCGTACCAGCCACTCCTTACAATACCGCCCCACTCGAGCAGGGAAGCCCTTCCAATTGTAGGTGCAAAGTAAAAACTCCAAGGTCTTTGCTTTCCCAGGATGCCAATGGTGATTCTATCATGATGGTCCCGGATAATTTCCAGGAGCAGTGGTCCAGAAAGTAACCAAAGGCGCCTCTGAAACACACATCTCATCCTTTACATGATAACCTCTGGATAGGTCCTCTTGATTTAAAGCGCTCTTCAAAAGTACCATAGTATAGTTGGCTGACAGCGGCTGAGAAAGGACAAACTTTCTGAACATACCACGATCCTCCTCATATTCCAGAGGTGCAAGCGCTGGCCCTTTGGCTGGGGGAGAGAGAAGTTTAGACAGAATTTTATTTGGAGGAATCATCACCTGTGTGTTATGGACTTCTAACTCCTTTGGATCAGTAGCTAAAGCAGGGTTGCGGCTTAAAGCATCCGTCAAACCATTATCTTTGACCTTGGTGAACTCGTAAGAAAAGGAAAATTGGGAAAGGGTCTCATTCCAACAGGTCTGCCGTGTGGTTAGGACATGAGGAGCGCGGTAGTACAGAAAGGCACGGTGGTCTGTACATACCTGAAAAGGTTGGGATGAGCCATACAAATTGGTGCCCAATAATTCAGCGCCTCCACCACTGCTAGTAACTCCTTTTTTAAACGGGTTAATTCAACTCAAGCAGAGACATTTTCCTGGAAAAATATCCCACCGGATGCTCTATACCATCTTCGCCTACTTGTAACAAGGCAGCTGCTATGGAGAAGTTGGAGGGATCAGTAGACACAATGAACTCCTTTGAAGGGTCGACATGGCGAAGAAAAGATGTGGACAACAGGGTGCACTTCACTGCTTGAAAAACATCCTCCAAAATGGAGGACCACTGAAGCACCTTGGCACCGCTAGCCTTGTATAAGGGAGCTGCCACCTCAGAATGATTGGGTGTGAACTTCTTGAGAAATGTACACGTCCCCAAAAAGCTCCTCAATTTCTTAACTGAGATGCGGATGGGCCTCTCACTAATAGCCTTCTCCTTGTCTGAAGTTATCATGTGTCCTTGCAAACACGACATTGCCCAGGAAATGTTACCTGGGATTTGGAAAATTCACAATTGCTAATCTTCAGCGTAAGGCTGGCTGCCTTTAACCTCTCCACCACTTGCCAAAGATTTACTGCATGGGACTCTGGATCTGGGGGAAAACCTAGAATATCGTCCATGTAGGCAACCGCGCATACCCTTAACAAGTCCCCCAACGCTGCATCAATGCGGCGTTGAAAGATATCAGGGGCATTCTTAAGCCCAAAGGGCATGACCCAAAACTGTAATATCCATTTTCTGGTGCAGAATGCGGTTAACCACTCTTATCCCTTTTTAATCTGAATGTGATTAGAACATTGATTCAATCCAGCTTGGTGAAGACCTTCTCCTTCTCCACAAAGAATGCAATCTGTAAATGCAAAGGGAGGGATGAAGTTCTGGTGCAGTAACGTTGTTGAGGTTCCCATAGCCTACGCACAGGTGTAGAGTACCATCAGCCTTCTCAACAAAGAGAAGAGGGGGGCAAACAGGGGAGGTCCGCTGAGAAATCACGCCTTTTGATAATTGCTCCTTCACCCACACATCTAACTCCTCCTACTCCCAGATGGTCAAAGGGTAAATGGGAGAAGAAATACGCACCAAATTCACAGTGAGTTTGAAGTCACAGTCATACTTGGAATGATCAGGTAGTGCGTCAGCTGAAGCTGGATCAAAGGAAAATTCCAAACCCACAAAACAAAGAGGCAGGGGAACCACCACAGTGGGCTTCAGCATAGAGGCAAGGGTAAGGGTGTGAAGGTGGGCCAGTGGGGCAAGTCACCCTGAGCGTCAACCTCAGACAAAGGAACAAGGAAGTGTGAGACCATTCTTTACTGTTAGGGATAGGGTATTCTCTTTCAAGCTGGTTCTAACGTCAAACTTCCGCCACCACTTCACACCCAAAATGATAGGGTACATGAGGTTTTTGATATCTTGGAAGTGATCTGACAAGTGGTACTTGCCAACCTGATAGTCCACTGTCCCAATAATCTTTAAAGTGGGAATACCTTGGGACGCCCCTCCCTAACCATGCCACCTGGCAGGTAACACAGCCCAAGATATTCGGCTAGGCACTGGTCCATAAAGTTTTCAGTGGCAACAGTATTCACCAGAATAGTGGTGCTGAGTTTCCCTAAAGGGGAGGAAAGGATAGTAATCAGTAGAAAATACCCAGAATGATCTTTATTTAAAGCTGAAAATGCCAGTAAATTGCCACTAAACTCTTCATTTGTCAATAACATGTCACCCTGGTGTGATTTTGAATTGAATAATGGAGAGGTATACTTGGCTACTCTAACTACTGAGGCCACATATCCCACCATATCTTCAGCAAGTGCATAAACATTTTCATATTGTAAGTGCAGTTCCTTTTCAACTTCCTGAGTGCTGCAAATCATGGAAGAGGTCAAAAGGGGATTTTCTGGGGTGATTGGTACACAGGAATAGGTTCCTTCTCAGAGCCATGTGAGAGCAAAAATGGTTCAGAGGTATACATAGTGTTTTCGTTATAAAACGCGTTTTTAGACACGAAATACCCTATTCCATAACAGCAAAGGAATGCCTGACGTTATTCAAGGCCAACACCCCCAGGGCCATCAGCGCCAATTCTGCTGCCATCGTCTGAACGCGCTGTCAATTAAACCCCATATAGTAAAATTATAATTGGTAATCTCAGTGAAAAGTTAGGGAATCATGACTTCCAGATCTTGAAATGTCCATATCCACCAGGTACAATCATGAAGGGTGGGTACTTTCCAGTTGAAGGCAACCATAATAACGCAAGTTGCTCCAAACATCAGGGAAAAGAGGAAACAGCGGTGCAGCTGACCACAGCCAAAGCCCACAGCTGGCGCCCACCGCTTCCACTTCAGAAAAGTACCACATGGAAAAAATTTGTGTACATAGAATTGTGAGGTTGGTCGATTAATGTAAGGAGAGTGTCTATAACTCTTTTGTTTCCAGCGTGGTGGTGCACAGTGCACAGAGCCAATGCAAGGAAACTAGCCGTTAGTACTAAAGCTACTAGTGCCCAGCAGAGGGTGCTAAAGCAAATAAGTGCAATAAGTAACCAACCAAAAACAATTCGGTGCTTAATGATAGAAGGGGGTAAACGCCCCAGGTTGGAGGGTATCAGAGAGACCAACGGTGCACGAGGTTTAGTCCCATTGTGTTCAAAATGGAATGGTTAATGTGGCACAAGACCTCCATGAAGGGGTCCGCGCACAGGATCATTCAAAATAACATTTTTAATAAAATGGTAAAAATGGGGAAATTTAATGGCAAAAGTTGACCAACAAGGAGTATTGGTTGCAAAAACATATTTAAGCTAAGTCAGGGTTATTATGGGTCTGCATAGTGTGCCCAAGCCTTGACACCCCAATAGGCAAACACTCCCATCCAAATTTGTAGAATACACGAAACTACCTTCACTCATGTGATCGATTGCAGCTGTATTCTACTTGAACTCATACTTGCATAGCTCAAATGGGTTTTGAAACTCCGTTAGTCAATTAACTGAATTGTACCATCTTTGTTTGTAATGTAGATCATCCATTTTAACGCCTGGGCCGACACAAGGGGCTGGGCATTTTGCACCTCATTAGTTACAACCTGGGCATATTTGGCTTGTACCCAGCATTGGTCTTACGTGTGCTTAAGGTCAGGAAGAGCCTGAAGTTTCACCTTCTGGGCCTCCTGTTGCCCAGCCTTATCCTTAGCATTAGTTTCCGCTATTAAGTCATTCAACCATGACACCAATCTTCTCTGAGGTTTCCTGATGACAGTCTCTTCAGTGCAACACACAGTCAGCAACAATCCCTGACTGTTTCTCCTTCTTCACTAGATCCCCGCTTAGAACTTTACTATTTTCCTTAAAAGATTCTCCCAATTATTGCACACAGCAATAATATCCTTGAGAATAATAGAATAATTGAATGATAAAACTAGTTTACTACTTAAATTATATATTGGATGAAAGATATAGAACTATATCACTATAGTACTAACTGTTTAGTTATTATAAGTGAATCTAGGTAATTATAGTGAGCATTTGGTCATCTAACTCTTGGCTGAAATCTTTATAATGAAACTGCAGCCGTTGCCATTGAACCACCCATCCTCTACTCAGCAGCAATGGCCTTCCCCATCCTGGCTAGGGTTCCATTGTTTACATCCTTGAGACCTAAACAGAAAGAGTTGGAAAACGCGTCACTAATGTTTTCATCTCGATCCAAGCAAACCAACCATAATTAACTAGTGACCTGCTTAGGTAATGGGACTTATTACCCATTAAGGCAGGTCACGAACCAACTGATTGATTTGCTAGTTGCAGGCGACATCACTCGCCTCGCAACTTGCTACTCATTCCCAATCAGTTAGTGATGAAACCTGGCTGATCCCAATTGGTACACCTGATAGTCAATCACTATTAGATGCCCCTATCTTGTCAGCAACTCCACCCGACGAGATATTAAGTATTCATCTGGATCAATCCTCAATGGATATGACCAGGCGAATATCCCTTAATCCCCTTAACATAGTTACTCAAAAATTAGGGTCCACCAATTCCATTTCACCTCACATTAGGGAATTATCCCCTGAGATTTCTAGTCATCTAGCAGGCTGGGAATATTGGCAAAAAACCAAACAGTAGGTCCCCTTGTTTGAGTCCTCTCTGTGGAAAGACTGGGTTAGTTAAGAAACCTGCTCCACGCACTGCCATGCTAGCTGCCTCTGTGAAAAACATCACCCAGTTTATGAATCTATTTGGTAGTTTTAATATTATAGGCAGGCCCTGAGATAGGTCCATTTTCTCCCTGTCATATGCCTTCTGTTGGTCCAAAAAACTACAAGCGCTCCAGAGGTTTTGGACTGGCAGAAATTTGCAACTGTGTGGATAGTGTCCCATATCAATTTTGAAACAAATACATATTGTGATGGGGATATCGCATCAGTTACAATTTCTCATAGACTTTTAGCCATAATTTTTGTAAATATTTTAGTATCTGTGTTGGTTAGGGAGATTGGCGCCAGTTGAATAGGTTTAGTATGTCTCCTTTTTAGAATAAAGTGATATTATAAGCTTCTTTGCCTCCAGGTAAGAGCATGTTTCCATAATGCACTTGTTTATGGAAAGCTAAAAGAATATTAGACATGTTAGTATTTATATTATAAAAATTCATAGGGAATTCCATCAGTTCCAGGAAATTCCCTCTTGGTGCACCGCATACTACTTCCCATAGTTCCTCATGTGATATTAAGGTAATTAGATTGTATTTTGAGCCGTGGTGTCAATATGTGCATTTTCAAGGATCTATTTTGATTTTTTTCTGGTTTTCCCGGTTCAGATTTATATAAATTTATATAAAACCTGTGTACTTTGGTCATGACTTCTTCAGATGTTTTTGCTATGGATTTTGTCTGGTCATCGGACCTGTGTGAAAGCTATCATAATTTTATGAGCGTGAGATTTATGGAAATATTTTAAGCAAACTTCTCCATCTTTTATTTTTTTGCTCTATATTGAACCCCAACTCAGTGTTGGTGTTCATGTATCAGGTGTTTAGCCAAGCAGAAACCTCTGCCCATTTGCAACCCCATCCAGGGCTGTAACCTGTGCGTGGGACATTATTTTCTAGGTGATTTTTTTCTATCAAGTTGTTTAATAAGGGCTGAAACTGCCCTGTATCTTCTAGATGTTGTGTGCTTAATCTGTTTGGTTGTTGATTTTTTTGAAATTTTCCCAGGTGGTTAATGGTTTCAAACAGAAAGGCGTTTAAAAATCCCGTGTTAAAGATATTTCTCCATCCAGAATTAAAATTTTAAGTCAGATAAACTTTTTGGGCGTATTCTGCACCACCTGGGTGCTTGGGTAGTTGTTTCCTCTGGTTTGTAGGACACCAAAACTAGTCAATGGTCAGAAAATTCAATTTTTGTAGTTCTGAATTTATGAATTTGGTGAAGGAAAATTAATGGTGTAAGTATTAGGTCTATCCGTGACATAGATATAAGTGCACCGTTGTGTACATGTGGAAGTATCATGTTTTGTAGTAGAACTGACCTTTTAGGTAGCAGATAATATAGTCCTAGGGTGGCCTTTAGCATGCTAAATTCCACTTGCCCTTGTGATACCTCCGTTGTGTATGACTATTGGTCAGTATCTGGGTTGATCCAGAAATTCATGTCTCCCATGACAAAAGTGTTTTCTGGAAGATGGAGTTGTATTAAAGCTGTTAAAAACTCTCGTCAGTCCAATGCATAGTTCAGTGCATACACACTGGATATTGTGTGCACTTCTTTGTGTCATGAGAATGTTACAGCTAGTATGCGGCCATCCAGGATTGAATTTTTATTAATAAATTTAACGTTTTGGTTTGCACATACTCTCACCCTACAGTGTTGCGAACAAAAAATATTGTTGGGAGGAGAATGTTTTACCATGCCTCCTCCTTTCCCTGTGGACAGTGGTTTTCCTGAACCGCCAGAATATCCACAGTTGGGTTTTGTAGGAGACTCAACTTCTTGGCCCAGGAAATAAAGGCCTTGAGTCCCACTATGTTCAGCATCCCTATCACTACAGAGACGCCCAATGCGCCTCAGGAGTGGTTAGCAAGGCTTTTGGCCCTACACCCTCGCTTATATTACTCTCCATTGCACCTCTGCTGCAGTGAGCATAACCATTAGTAGTAGTTGGGGTGTATTCTGCCCCTTTTGTTGGCGCTGTTTTTACTCCTCTCTTGCCTTTGATGGTTTTCATTTTATCATTGTGGTGCACTTGTGTGCTCTTATTTGGCACATTTTTCTCTTGCACATTCCATTGTTTATTTTTCATTCCTGATTGGGTTAAACTCTATAATTTTAGGGTGTGCTTAGCCCCAGTTTTTCTGCATTTATAACCAATTCAGGTTCTACCAAATTCATTCTTCTTGGATCGGTTGTTTGGTTTTCTGTGGGATTTGATTGGCTCATTGTTTCAAATTCATCCATGTCTTCCTGGATCTGTTTCTGTGATATGGATGATTCCTCCAATGCCTTTGCCTTGGCACCGGCCAGCTTGCGGGCTTGTTTAGCCATATTTCATCCTTTTGTAGAAATTGGGGCAACTAATTTATATTGCCCATGTTCTCCACAGTTGAAAACTTGTGTGGTTTCAGTGATTTTGGTGTACTCTGAGTCAACTTTGCCCATTTCTTCCTCAAAGAATTTCATTTCTCTCAGGCCTTCTTTTATAGGACAAGCATGAATCTTGTGCCCAAAGGCCTGGTAGTGGTTGCATATGGGGGGTGCGCTCTCTACTGTTTCAGGAATAGTTGGGATTTTTATCTTACTAATAGTAATGCAATGTGGGGGATTTTTGTGATATCCTCTACTACCTCCTGGTTTGGGGAAACGATTGCAAATGCCTTCCCAGTGCTAAGGGTTGGTATCAGCTAGAATCTTTGCATCTTTCTGTCCAATTTCTCTGTAGACTTCCAAGCCTTCCTGGAGATATCATTTGACTACTGTGAAAGCCAGTGTAGTTGTAAGGTAACCAAAAATTATAAAAATATCTTTGGATTCTGTCCAAAGTGTTCATTTGGTTGATACCAAATGCTGTCCATCAGGAAGGTCTAGTATCACTCTGACCTTTGCTGCTTCATTTGCTTCTTCTGCAGTTTTTAAACCGAGGTCTACTCAACCTTTGCAGATAGTGCGGGTTTTTAAGTACACCACATGTGGGAAAAATTTAAGCTAAACTTCGCCAAACTTTTCCCACATTGTCAGTGTTTCTACACTCAGGAAAACTCATATCTCATGTTTCATTAACAACAGTGGTTGCGAGTGGGATACTTACATGTAATCTGCAATATTTCACCAAAAGAATCATGAAACCCGTGGGGTGAACCACCACAGGTTTTTTTATTTGTACTGATATTTTCGTTTGTTCCTGTGCACTTGGTCTTTGGGCGGTGAAGATCCAGGTCCGCTGCCCTTTATTATGTTCACCCAATTCTTTACTTTATTACTCATACTCATCTCACTGGTATTGATTATCAAGTTATACTGTTTGAATCGAAAAGTATTACTAAATGTGATAAAAATTGGAAAGAAAACCTCTTCCCAGCACAATATCCAGTGATTCAAATTATTTAAATATAAAATTGTAATTTTATGATAATCTTTTCTAGTATTTCTCAACAAATAATTCCACAACTTGTACCCTCATTGATGTGGCTATGCCAGTCTTGTCCATGTATATATAGGATGATATATGTAACCTCATCATTGCAATTACTGGGGACAAAGTTAAGCAAGCATGAAAGAGGCACAAAAAGGTACCTGGCCCTATTTATATTTGCATCAATATAAATAATGTAATTTGTGACCGCATTAAACCAGAGATGGTTTTCATGGATTCAGCTGATAAAGAATAGACTGAGCTCCCAATCAGAGTACGTGAGCACCCAGTGGAGAGCCCAGAATGCCATAGGCACAGAAGTCTAAGCGACTTGTACAAACGGTATCCTAGTGGGTATATGAGGGAAGCAAAAGTTTAACAATTTTACAAAGGCCCCCAAGGCAAACCAATTGTTTCAAAGGGGCAACCCACAAGGGCAGGAGAGGCAGGGAGGACGACAAACCTTCTGGGGTTTGCAGTTGCTGGACTTTGGGTTTAAACAAATAAGAGTGAAAGCCAAAAATGAGCGGCACAAGGTCCCTGACTGATTGATAGTAATAAAAGGGTGAGAATAGGGCCTGCACAGAGCGTCGGGGATGATCTCCTCCTGAATGGGGTGCTTCAGGCCCTTCAGGTGAGTGAGATCATTGGTGGGCGAGTCAGGTAAGGGTCCCAACTCTGTAACGGCGGAACAGAGGTGTTTCAATGCTCCCCCAACTGAACAACAGATTCAAGGGATATGATGGTGGGGCAGACAGCCATATTTGAGCCAACTGAGCATGCAATAGCAATTAAAAAAGTGGATTAATCATCTGGAGCTAGTTGATTAAGCACGGTTACAATAAGACATTGAGTAGCTGGGTTGAGCTACCAGATAAACCAGTTGACAAGAATTAACAAGAGGATTAGATCAGTAGCACTTGCTGGATTGATTGCCAAATTTTTAAAATATATGAATAAGGCAGATGGAGGCCGCTACAAGCTGACAATGGTTTAAGAAGTTTATTGGGTGCAAACGCAAGGAAAGTATAGAATGAACTTAGAATTTTCCTGGGCAGGGTGGTTGCCTTAAATGTTGGGAAAATTTCTTGGGGTGTTACAGGATTTGTCATTTGAGGGTTGGCAATGGTATCTGGCTGGCTGGTGGAAGGGAGGTGTAGGTGATTGAGAGCCTGGCTAAAATTGGAAACTTTTATAAATTTTTCCACAATTTGGTGCCAAGCCAGGTCAACGGTGCTAATATGTGCCCTGACCCCTGAGTCAGGCTGCTCACATGATTCAGATTGACTGGATTTGTCCCAGAGGGCTGTGGCAGTTGGGCTGAGTTGTTTGATGCCCAGTCCGACATATTAATTAGGCTATTCACATGATCTGAGCTAGAACTGTATCAGAAAGTTGAGGCAGCTTAGCTGAGTTATTTGATGCCTAACCCAAAATCCGAATTTTTCCCGGATTTGACTTTCAGTGCTGGCCAGTCTGGACTGGCTCCCCCAGGCTAGAATTTGCATGACTGGACACTGATGTCGTCACAGGCAATTTTCAAAATTTTGGAAGGGTTTGCCAAGTGAGTGGGGAGTCCCAGGGACCTGCCCATGGCCCCTATCTTGCATGAACTCTCTGAAAACCCCCTCTATCAACCCCAAATTGGTAGTGGATGGGGGAAGATGTGTGAACAGGACATCCTTGGGGGGAATGAACAGTCGCCCAGCGCTCATCCACCATGTGAACCAAGTCGCTCAGCTGCAACAGGGGGACCAATTGGGCCTTAAGGCCCCTTTTTTCCTAAAGGAAATTGTTCCTTATTAGGTGCTGGGGATGGCCTCCAGGACTTACACTACCCTTTTTTCAACTTGTAGGAATCCCCCACCCTGGGAATGGACCAGGGCAAAAATTTTTCTCTTTTCTGGGAGCTTTATAGCAAGGATGGCAGCGATCTTCTGGGGGGATGGGGGGCTGCAGGGTGAGATGTATGGAATTACTCTATCAGCTCCTTACAGTTTTCACAATTGCGTGCACTCTCCCAGCTGTTTCATATGAGGGGTGCCTTTTCAGGCGACCTAGTATTGGAAAGATTGACAAGACCTCCTGGAAGCCAGGGTAGTCTCCACCTCCACTTCCTAGGAGTCCCTGACCTTAATGGGCACATGAGAGGTTGGCCTTACCACCTTAAAGGGAGTTAGGATAGAGTTTTGGCAGACATTATGCTTCTTTCAGAGTGCAGGCAGTTTCAAATGGTAGGACCCAATGTCCAGATCCTAGTCTACCTCAAAGAGTCATGAGCGTTTGTCCTTCAACTTTGGGTAGGAGCTTGCAGGGGGAGGTTCCGTGTGTCTAGCATGACAAGGAAGCTGACTTCAACTCATGTACAGGCGCTTTTTGGTCAGCGAACCTCTTATAGTCCTCAATGGACTTTGTCAAATGTCTATAGACCAGGATGTGTATCTAGCAGAGTGAGTCCACGCAGTCCACGGCTGCTGAAACTGCTGTGGAGAGCTGGGGTCCAATTTGGAAGGAGGGGTTGTACCCCAGGGTGGCCTTTAAAGGGAGAAATTGGTTAAGGAAAGGAAGGGATTGTTATAATTGAACTATGCGAGGGTAAGATCCTTGGCCCAGGTGTCTTGCAAGGCAGCCAAATAAAAGCATAAATACTATTCCAGTACCTGGTTCACCCACTCAGTCTTCCCATCAGACTGGAGGTTATAGGCGGAGGACCTTCAGGGCTTAATGCTAAGGAGGATTAGCAACTCCTCCCAGAACTGGGCGGTGAATTGGGGGCCCCTATCGCTCAATATGTCTTTGGAAGACTAAACATGGCAAATTCATGGTTGACAAAAAATATTGCGGTCTCCACCACAGTAATAGCTGAGAGGCAGGGGATAAAGAGCGCAAACTCAGTAAATAATCAACAAATATCATAATAAAATCCGTGCCACAGGAGGGTGGGAGCTCCATGATGGAGTCCACTGAGACTGAGGTCCATGGTCCCTCAGCCTGCTGCAAGGGAAATAACAGCCCCTTTTTTCCAGAACGAATAGACTTTACCTGGGCGCAGGTGACACAATTGGAAATACAGGTGGTAATATCCTTAGGGGAAGGGGTTGAAGGCGGTCAGTAGGGCATACGGCTACCAACCTGAAGCTTGCAGGTTCGATTCCCACCCTTCACACATCAATTGGGGTGCCAGCTGAATGAAGCTATTGGCGGTTAGTAGGTCTAATAACACGAAAACCTTACCCATGACCTAACCAAAAAATCCAAGTTTCGATCTGATGGTGGAAAATCTTTCTTCACTGAAGTTGACCCTGCTCAGGTTTTAGGTTGATTCTTTCTCTTTATCTCTTTCAGTAATGCCTGTCCCCTGGTTGGCTTGCCTTGAATAAATAAATATTCTTAGAGGACCCTGGCCAGTTGTAGGTTTGCTTGATGCAATCCGCACACTTCTTGGTGCCAGGGTTCCCTACTGTTGGGGGTATATGATGCTCCTCAATAAAATGGCTGCACAGTGAGGGGAGAGCCCAAACACAATCTTAAAACAGGATTGTTCCATCACACAAAGCATACAGAGCTCTCTTCTGACTCTTGGACTCTCAATAAGTGTAAATCTCTATCCATTCCAGGCAACAAGTTTGGGACGTGAGGACATGGGTGAGAAGTGGGGCATCCAGGGATAGTTTAGAAAAAGCCACTGTATGGGGGCCAAGGAGAGGATTTGGGGGGCAATATGGTAGCTAGATCTAGATAGTTCTCCCCACCATCCAGTGGCAGTGAGGGGTTTTGACTGAGCATGTTCAGCAAAACGTTCAGGGACCCTTTTGTATCGTACTTGAAATGAAACCCACATAGATCCTGGTAGGCGCAAGTTTGCTGGTGCCCTAAATTCTGGGGTTCGCGGTAGGAGAGCAGGGCCTTATGATCTGTATAAACAATGATTTCATGCTGGGCACCCTTCAGGAGGTATCTCCGGTGGGGAGTGACAACGCCACTTCCACTAACTCTTTGTTTAGAGAGGCCATACTTTCTTAGTTGGAGTGAACCTATGGGAGAAATAGCCTGTCAGATGTTCGACTCCTTCATGCTCCTGTAGCAACTTGGCGCCCACTGCCACTGATGAGGCATCGCAAGATACTTCAAAAGGACGAGAGGGTTTATCATGATGCAGGAATGGGGCTGTGAGGAAGACCTCCTTAATGGACTCAAAGTCCTGCTTGCCTTTGAGGGACCACTTGAAGGGAACATTCTTCCCTGTGAGATAGCGTAGGGGTGTGCTAGTTGGGCAAGGGCTGAGGAGATCTTCTTTAAAAAGCTTATTGTGAAGGAAGCTGCGATGTTGCTTTTTCATAGATGGGGTGCTCCATGACTGGTTAGCCTCGAGCTTGTAGGGGGGACTTCATAGCCATCTTTTAAGACAAGGTTGCCTAAGAAGGTCACCTCGTCCCTGAAAAATTCTCACTTGGAAGGTTTCAAAAAGAGTTATGCCTTGTGGAGGGCTGCCACCAGCAAATCTGGGTCTTTGGCATGTTGCTCCAGGTGGGGGAATGGATCAGGATATCATCAATAATGGCAACGGCACACAAGAAGTGCAAATTTCCTAGCACACCATCAATGAGGCTCTGAAAAGGGGCCTGAGAATTATTTAGTCCAAAGGGCATCACCCTAAACTGGAAGAGGCCTCGGCGGATGCAGATAGCTGTAAGCCTATACTGCTCCTTTGCCACACTCACCTGATTGAAAGCATTTACCAGGTCCAACTTTGAGCGGACGCGGGACTTAATGATAGCCTGAGCGATGATCTTCTCCATTGGCAGGTGGTATGGGTCAGGGATAGTAATGTTTTTTGAGGTGTCCAAAGTTGACAAAAGGGCGAAGAGAGCCATCTGAAATCTAGCTAAAACTATGGGGGAGGCGATGGAAGAAGATTTCTTGATGACAACCTCTTCTCCAACATCTCATCTATAAAAATCCCAAAGTTTTGTACTCTTCCTCAGATTAAGGGTAGAGGGGGCAATTGATTTTGACTAGGTCAACTGTCAACTGAAATGATAGATCGTACTTGGAGTGTGGAGAAGCTTAAATTCCAGTGACATACTAAAGATGGCTTTGTATGGGGCAAGAAAGGAAGGGAAGTCTGAGGGGAGGTCTTCTGGGTTAGGGTCATGAGGAGAGATTGAGTAAAGAGAGGGACCCAGAGAAAGAGTGTCAGCAGGGAAAACTCTTCGCTCAGCTTAAGCTTCTTGAATAACAAGAAGTTACTCTTCAGGTTTATCCTGACCTGCAGGCGGCACTTCCAGACTACCCCCAGAATCTCAGGATATAGCAGATCCTGTTTTGCGAATAGGTGGTCTTAAAACCCAAAGGCATGAATTGAAGTGTAATGGGCGGTGAATACTGTAAGAATTCAGAGGCTTTAATAAGACGCTCAGGATAGATGAAGCTCCCTCCATCGCCAAGTCCAAGAAGCGTGCCACACTGAGATAAATGAAGTTACCTGCGATTCCATATCAAGGAGGGTTTGTACAGCGACCTTCATTTGTCTCTGAGGGTAAGGAAACAGGAAACAGAAAATAGGCTTGATCCTCTTTATTAGGTAGAGAAAGAGTGAGGGCAGCAGAGGAAGGAGAATGTCCTATCATAAGAAGTGGTTGCTCTGGAGGTGCGTGGCTGGGTTTTTCCTGAGGCAAAATAATCACTTTATCCTTGTCCCAAATGGGATGGCGAGGGTTAAATCATACACCTGCTCCCCCTCTTCAGGGGAGGAGCAGGAGTAAGGCATGGGGACAACAACGCCGGGAAGAAAAATTCCAAACCTTGAGAACCCAGCAGAGCACCCTCCTGAATAAGAGTAGAGACAGAGGACGCAGCAGGCAGGGTTCCCCGGAGGGGGAATATCTGAGGTGGGCCCAGAAGGGGGGCAAATGGCTGCAAGCCTGGGGGATGCTTCCCTTTCCCAAGACCACTGGATGAGTGAGGAGGGACAGTACGCGGCACCTTGAGGGCTGCGACAGCACACATGTAGATGTGGAAGGTTCTGGCCCTAATTGAGCGGGCCACAGAGAAATCAACTTCTAGGGATCCTGGGAGAGGGTCCCAGGATGAGTGAGCAGCTGCGATGGAGTCCAAGGCAGCACAGAAGGCAGAGATAACAATTTTGAAGTGATCAGCACAGTGCGAGCCAGAACCTCAAAGGCTTCATTCAATGAGGATAGGTCAGTAGCTGAATTTCCCAATGTAAAGAGATGTAGGAGATGCGCAGGTCTCAGCTCAGGGGCCTGAACGGCTGAGGTGACCAGCGCAAAAATAGGTTAATATTGCCAGTTTTGACTTCTTAGTGGGCACCCCCCTAACACAGCGGCGGGCATCCTCTTCTAGGATGTCAAGGAGAGCCACACTCTATTAGTGGTTGGAGGGGTGGGGATTTCCCACCATCGGCGGTGAAGCGCACCTGGAGCTCTGCCAGGACACCCAGGACTTGATCACCCACGTCATCAGAAGGGATAGGTGGGACCCCCATCCCTATCATGCTAACTGAGGGGGTGACACTAGTAGCCGGGGCTTGTCAGGGTGGGTCCAGTTCATCAAGGCCTTTCTGAAAGTCAAGATGAACAAGGAAGCATACTAATAAGAAAAGACCAGGTCATAGAGGGAGTTCACATTCAGGGTGACTGCATAGATCAATGCTTCGATGATACTAGAGAGGAGGGCGGAGAAGGCCAAGATAACTGGTCAGTTCATTATGTCATGGATCCAGCTGATAAAGATTAGATTAGGCTCCTAATCAATGTGTATGAGTACCTAGTGGATAGCCCAGAATGCCATGAGCATAGAGGTCTGTCTGACTTATACAAACGGGATCTAGTGGGAACATGAGGGAAGCAAAAGTTCAACAACTTAGCAAAGGCCCTGAGGCAAACCAAAATGGTTGTGAAGGGGGCAAATGCAAGACTTGCGGGGCAACTTCCAAAGGTGAGGGAGGAGGGAGGACATCAACCCCTCAGGGGTTTCATGATTTCTGTCCTTTGGGCTTAAACAGATAATGACGTGGGTCAACAAGGGGTGGCACAAGTTTCACTGCATGATTGATGGTGAGATCAGGATGAGAATAGGGTCTGCGCAGAGCATCAGGGTCTGAGATCACCCTGAATGGGGTGCTCCAGGCCCTTCAGGCGAGTGAGATTATTGGCGGTCGGGTCAGGTAAGGGTCCCAACTCTGTGAACGGCGGAATAGAGGTGCTTCAGTGCTCCCCCAACTGAACAATGGACTCTGGGGATATGATGTTGGTGAGGACAGCCAGTTTCGAGACAAACTGAGAATGCAACAGCAAATGATGAAGCGGATTAATCAAACAGAGTTAGTTGATTAAACAAGGTTACAATATGCCGCGGGGTGGTAGGGTTGATTGGCCAAATATCCCAGTTATGAGCATCAGAAAGAGGATTTTGGCGGCAGCACACTTCGCCAGATCAATTGGCATAATTTTTTAATATATAGATAAAGTGGATGGAGGCTGCAACAAGCTAACAATGGTTTGGGAGGTTTATTGGGTGCAAACGTGAGGAAAGTAAAGAATGAACTGACAACGGCCCCTGGGTAGGGTGGTTGCCTTAAGAATTAGGAAAATTGCTTGGGGAGGTGTTACAAATTAGTAATTTGGGGGTTTGCGATAGGATCTGGCTGGCTGGTGGGAGGGGGTGGGAGATGCTCAAGAGCCTGGAAATTAAAAAAAACTTTTCTAAATTTTTATACTTTGGTGCCAAGCCAGGTCAACGGTGCTGATATGTGCCATGGCCACCTGAGTCGGTCTGCTCACATAATTTCAGAATGATTGGATTGTCCCAGAGGGCTGTGGCAGCTAGGATGAGTTGCTTGATGCATGGTCTGACATCTAAATCGTGCTATTTGCATGGTCTGAGCTGCCTGGCAATGTCCCAGAAATTTAAGGCAGCTAGGCCAAGTCATTCAATGACTGGTTTAAATGTTCCCAAATTGGCACCAATTTGACTTTCTACGTTGGCCAGTCCAGACCAGCTCCTCCAGGCCAGAATTTGCAGAAGGGATCCTAATGTCATCGCAGGCATTTTTTTGAATTTTTGGCAGAATTTGCAGGGTAGTGGGAAGTCTTGAAGACCTGCCAAGGCCACTGGCTTACATAAACTCTCTGCAAACCCCTATCAACCCCAACTGGGTAGAGGAGGGTGGAAGAGGTGTGAACAGGACATCCTTGGGGGATCCAGTTACTCAGCGCTCATCTACCACATGCGCCAAGTTGCTCAGCTGTGATGGGGTCCACTTGGGCCTTAAGGCCCCTTTTTGTCCTAATGTGGTATTGTTCCCTATCCATGTGCAGGGGCTGGCCTCCAGGACTCACAATGACGTCCTTTTTAATCAAAGCCTGAGCACTGGGAGTCAATTCTTAGAAGCCATAAAATTTGACTCAAGAAAATCAAAAATATTGGTGTTAACATGACCTTGAGAAAAGGTTTCTTGTAACACTCTCAAAAGCAAAATAAGATTTTAGAAAAAAAATCATGACGCCACCTTATGCTTACATCAATCTAATAGGCTTTCCACAAAGTAACAACCCAGGCGGCACCTACTTAATTTTCATATAAAAAGATATTTGTATTATGGGAATTTTATCTGATCTGCGCCCACACCAAGCCTAAAACTGCCTAGTATATTTTAAGTTGAAATAAATAAGCTCATGCACAAAAACCCCCTCACATATCACAAAATGACAAAGTATTCCAGGTAATTTCCCCCTACGGTTGCCCATTTTCCAAAGTTCCAACAATTTTAATGTCTTTAACTAACTTTTATTTTATTTTTCATGGTAGAATCTTTCATTTTTTCATTGTAATTTTTGATTACTGAACTCAATTCTGGCTCTTAAGCTTCATTATTTCCCCAATTTTCTTTTGGGCTTATGCTTCCTTCTCGAAATTAAATTTCAGAACTCTGAGGATGGAGCATGCATCAATTTGGAAAATTTGAAAATAGTTTAAAAAAAGCTAAATTGGTGAGTACCCAATCATGGCGTGACCATCACCTCTCTTAGACTAATTCTAGGCATATTGCAAACTGACCCTCTCCTCTTAAGCGCAAAACTTAGGGATACCTGGCAACTGGAGAAGATGTCCAAAAGCTGCATTATATTTGAACAGTGCCGCCAGCCACTAGACCCATTCACTATCTAGAGAACAGTGCCCTTACTTGTAGAGTACTGGAATATTTTATCTTAGATATTTTCTTACTTCTAATTAAACATTTCCCTATTGTCATTTTATTCTCCATTTTTAAGCATTTTTGTTCACATGTGACGCATTATGGAAATTTTGATGCATCCACAAAGATGGCTCACCCTTTGTTGATTAGAAGGATTTAGGCTACAATGACAGCAGTTGCTTGTCTGCTATAGTGGTTGATTGGAAACAAATTAGATTGCAACTGGAGCCAACTTGGGCTCTCCGGCCCTACCTAATAGGCCAGTTAAATTTTAAAATCTTACTGCAGTTCAGCGTGAAAATCCTGAAATCCCTCTTCCTGTCTGTTAGCCCTTTTAACAAGCTTCTGGGTTTCTATGGTGGTTTAATTGTCTCCTTGCGTGGTTCCTATGGCCACTTAATAGTAATCTTTTCTCATTTTTTGCTTATGCTGTTATTAAGATGCACAGATCATGTACCTGTCACGCGGTTTTCATCTACCTCTAGTTATGCTGAGTATTTTATGTGTAGGGAGCTGGCATGTATCGCTGTAAAGACCATCTCACCACTAATACAGCACTGCTTCGCCTCTTCCAGAATAAAATACACCAGTTGTTATGACCATTTGGCTAAAAATGAGGCTTCCAAACCCCTACCAATAGTTAATCCCATCCTCACTCCTTCTTTGTCCTTTTTACTAATTTATCAAAAGGCTGCGCAGTATATGAATTAGTTGCTCCACCCCTTGTGTATAATCATTCTTTCCCAGAACTCTATTTACAATGAAAATTGCATTGCAAAAAGTGATTTAAACGGACATGTGTTAAAATTTTTGAACTAGTGGCCAATGTAATAACCCTGTAGTGAGCACCAAATGTTAAAATCTGGGACTATTAGATTCAAATATTATAAACTGCCTAGACTGTTAGTTCCCAGAAGTTAACTGCTTATGTTTGGTATGTGCACAATTTGCATTTCTTGGTAGTAATTGTTATGTGAGTGATATTAGTATGAAGACTGTAATCCATAGTTGTTAGATAACCCCAATATGGTCCAACTCTAGACATGTAATAATCTATAAATACTGATTATTTTAACTATAGGGAATTCTATCTTTTTTCCAGCTGAACCTAATCCACTCTTAGATTCATAGGTTCCCAGCCTTTCTTCTCGTCACACCAAGTTAGCAGATATTTAAATCTAAGGTCTGCTTCTCTTCTAATGATATCTGATCCTTACTCTTCTTAAAAACAAAAGAGTCTACAATTTTTTATACCACAACATTAATAAACTGAAGATGAATAGAACTAAGGGGTGGAAGGCGAGTCGGTAGGGCGTGCAGCTACCAACCTGAAGGTTGTGGGTTTGATTCCCGCCCTTCGCACATCAATCAGGGTGCCAGCCAAAGGAAACTACTGGCAGTTAGTAGGTATAATAACACGAAAACCTTACCCATGACGTAACCAGAAAAATCTGAGTCCTGATCTGGAGGTGAAAAAACTTTCTATGACAGAGTTGACCCTGCTCAGGTTTCATGTTGATACTTTCTTTCTCTATTTTGGTAATGTCCATCCCCTGGTCGGCTTGCCTCGAATAAATAATAAAAATAATAAAAATAAAGATGAATAGAACTATTCTTTATAAAAGAGTCTTTTTTAATATGAAATGCTAGGGAATTTATAGAGTAAATTCGTCACCCAATTCCTCAGTTGGTGCCTCAGCCGTGAAATGGCAGCCGCTGCAATTGAACTTCCTTACAACGTCTCTACCAGTAATGGTCTTCTCCATCAGGTTAGGGATTTCTCTATCAGACATCCTCAGGACCTGAGACGGAAAGAGCCAGTAAATGTGTCCCTAATGTTTCCCGCTCAATCACAGCGAACTAACACATTTGGCTAGAGATAACTTAGGTAAGGGACTCTTTTTCCCAGTATGGCAGATCATGAACCAGGCAATTAATTTGCTAGTGGAGGCGGCATCACTCACCTCAAAGCTTCTAATTAAATTTTTCAATTGATCAGTGATTAACCTGATTGATCCCAATTGGTACACTTGATAGTATGTCACCGATAAACTATCAAATGCATATATTTTGTCAGCAAAACTGCCCAATGAGATCTTAAACAATCACCCATATTTATCCCTGATGGATTTGAACATGGTGAATTACACAAAGAAAACCCTGGACAATATTACCCAAAATCAAGGTATACTAATATCCAATTCATTAGCTAGTGGGACATAATCCCTAGAGACAAAGAAGATAACCTAGGAAGCTGTAAAGGTGGGTAAAAATCCCAAAGTATCCCCCCTCTTACCTAGATTTCCAGAACAAAAAGGTTTGAGACATGAGAATGCCGCTCAGACCAGGTCAAATATAACTTAGTTTCTAGCAGCTCATAGCTGATCTCCACTTAAAGTTGATCAGGACAACCTTTGGCATGCAGCTTTTTCCTTTTCTTCCTCGCTACTGCCTCCTCATAGTGCAGTCCTCATGACCCACTGTCATACTGGTCTAGTTGATTTACTTGAGACAATGCTAGTCCTGGAAAGCCAGTTTCCCACCCCATTCAGGGCATACAACTCATTGTCATATTCAGCATTTTGGTTCAGCGTCCTTGATTTCTTAATCTCCCTCTTTATTCTTGACAGGAGTTTACTACCATCAATGTCTGTCTCATGGAAAATATTTGCTGTCAATTTTATTTGCACTTGTTTTTTATTAATAACTTTTTTTCTCATATCATTTTCGTGATTTTTCTTTCTATTGAAGAGCTTATTTCATATATTAGAAATTAATTGCGCCAAAACAAGATTAGATAGAGCTTAATTTACACTAAATTGGATAATGTTGACCATTATAAAAAGTTTCACATTCCCCCTCTCATCCAGCTCATATGTCAATTCAAATTCCTGGTACCAGAAAATATTTTTGACAATCTTTCTGATGAAGTTGCCTAGCTCTTCCAATGATGAGTCATTCTGCTTGTAGAAATCTTTTATATGATCCCCTTAGGATCCATAATCCAAGTCAAGCGCATGTAGGTAGTCTTTCTGCTAACTATCAGCAACGGTATCCGATACCAATGAAACCAGAGTAGAAACTATCTTTTGCTCGCAGATGATCCTCCTTCTTTCATTGGTTCCAAAATTGGATTTTAATACTCTTCTTGATTCACCTCCTTTTGTGGATAATCCTGCTATTATCTTCAGACCTCCTGAAGCATTACCATCTTATATTAATCACTCATTTTGTGCCAGATCCTACTTGCTTTCTGAGTTCCTTTTTTGACTCAGCAAAACTAATAAACCAGCTTTTTCTCAACTGAACTGGATATAAGAAATCACAAACATTTTGAGCTTCCCTACACAGAATTATGGAACCAAGTAACCAATTCTCTTTCCATAGCTCTGAAACCCTCATTCTCTCAAGCATATTATATTAAGACGTTGCGTCTAATGCACTTTTTGGATGGCCAAGTTCTTAAAAGTTGGACCACAAAACTTCCAGCCTCCCACAAATTCCACTATTCATTCTGTTTTTAATCCAAAAAGCTTATAGTCATCGTCTTCAAGATGACATCCGCTCCTTGCACAACTAACTCATTTTTGGCATTTCGCTTTGATACCTCCCTCTTATTGCTCTGTATGAGGGCATGATTCAGCAACCTCTATCTATTTTCCCTTGCTTTATACTGGCAAACACGTCTAACATTCTTGACAAAGACCATTGACAAGAGCTCAAGACTAAGCTTCCAGCTCCAGTGACATATTGGGATTACTTGGGGTTATTCACTGATTGCCTTTTCTTGTACTGTTGCTTCCCTCCCCAATCTGGAGCATTGCAATTGGCAAGTACTCCATCTCAATTTATCTTCTCATCGTTGCATTCTCAGGGTTCATCTTCTGCTAAACAAACTTGGCTTCATGTAATCTAGCCTTTAATAGTGTTCAATAATAAATAGATTTTAATGGTTTGTTTACTCCTACTGCTATACATCCTCCCTCCTCAAGAGGCGACATAGGTGGAATCATCCCCAAGTTAAGGATAACCAATAAAAAAATTTAAAGCATACAACTTTCTATGTGTCTCTCATTTTTATCAATTTGTTTTTAGATTTTCTTATTTTTATATGGGACATGACCTTCATTCAGTTTAGAGGTCCATCTACTATTTAATTATACCCCCTAACTGGTTCCTAGGTATACTCTGACCTACCATTTTCTATGGTTCAGAGGTCTTATTTTTAAGAATTAACCATTTATTTTGGTTTAGATGTCATTTTTTAAGACTTACCCAAAAAATATCAGGCATAAGCATTAAAATGGTTCATTGGTCCATTGGGAAGACTCTTATTGTTTTTTCTTGGATCAACTGCTTTAGAAATTTAGCATGGAGACAGTTCACCATCCTTTCATCCAAAAGGTTCTTGTTGGAATATGCGCACGTTGCCTCTTTGGCAATGATTTCAAATGGTTCTGACCATATCAATTTTAATTTATTTCTTCTTCTGAAGCCATGCGTGTCACAATAGGCTACTATATCACCTACATGATATTTAGATAATGCCAGTTGGTTCTTATCGTCCATTTTTTGGCTTTTATCTTTTTCTTTAAGGTCATATTGATTGCTTGCGACTGCATCTTGATCATAATATCTATAAGTCAGAGTAAGTACTGCTCAGCAATCATTCCCAATGTTGGTTCAATCACTGAATATATAAGATGGTAACGTGTCCTTTCTTCCATACAATAACTCAAATGGCGTTTTTCTTATTTCCATATGGTTACTGATGTTATATGCAAACATAATTTAACTGAGGTATGTTCCCCAGAAGATGTTCTCTCAGCGACCAGCTTCCTCACCATTACAGCCAGCGCTCCATTTACTCGTTCTATCAGTCCGTTCATCTCTGGCTGGTAGGGTACTGACATGATTCTTGAATTCCCATTATTCTGTTCATCTCAGGATCACTTGGGACGTGGAATTTGTTCCATTGTCACTTGGCAAGACTTTTGGGCATCCATGGCGTTATGCAACTTAATCCAGGATAAACCGTGTGGTACTTGTAGCGTCCACTTTTTCCAGGGCCTTTATTTCAGCCCTTCTGGTCAGATAATCAATCGCAACTATTATATATTTGACTCCCCTTGTACTTATGGGTAAAATTCATAATACATTGATGGATACCATATGCCAAGAAAATCCAGAGTGGACCAGTCAATATAAGTTTGTATTCATGAGTGGTTTGTGCAACTGGCTTACCACTCAGCAAGCCAGATAATTGGCCACATCATAGATGATAGACTCCCTGTAATAGTACTGACAAATGTAATCAGTCATCTTCCTCAGGCCTTCATGACCAACAACCTTATGCGCGGCATGAATGATTGCTGCTCATTCTGAAAGTATTAGAAAAAATAGTCGTTTTCCATTGATCATCTTATATACTTGTCCATCCTTAGTTTTGGTGTTTTCCATTGCTTTCTTAAGTGCACCTTAGATCTCTCAGGGCTTGTTCCTAATTTTTTTTTGACCATTCTCTGAAACGGCTCATCAGCCTGTTGGTATATCACTTGGACCATTGATAACCTTAATAGCTGTCCACATTTAGATATAAACTCCCACTCGTTGAACTATCTCAAGGTCATAAGCTTGAAGCTTCAATGCCCATTGGGCTAGAAGTCCTTCCAGTTCTCTTAGGTTATACAGAAAACGCAGGGAGGAGTGGTCCAGCACCACTTTAAAGTGCGTACCATTAATTTAAGCCCAAACCGCAGCAGGCGTATATTACTGCAAGGCACACACACTCAGTAATGGGAAATTCCGTTCTGGTGCTAATAACATCTGGCTCACATAAGCTACTGATGCTTGTCCCTGAGCTCATCTACTTGATTCAGGATGGCGACAATCGCCATTAATAAAGAATCAGTATGCACTATAAACTCTCAATTGATATCCAGATATTTTAATAACAGAGAATCTATGAGAAACTAGCATACCTCATTATAAATACTCTTAGTCTCTTCATTCCAAACAGATCCTATCAATTGGATTCTTCAACAAATAAAAAGGTCTTGGTGATTATTGCAAAATCCCATATAAATTTTCAGTAATATCTGTCAATTCCAAGGAACACTTGGATATCTTGGACACTTCCCAGGGATAGGCATTCGCTCTATGGCCTCAATTATCTGGGTTTGCAGCTGCAGTCCATTGGAGTTGTTGATGAACCCCAGATATTTTAACTCTTTCTTGTAGTAGTGGCACTTCCTCAGCATAATCTTCAGGTTAGCCACTGACAGTCGCTTGAACACTTCTTCCAAGTGGAGTAGATGATCAGTAAACGTCCTACTGAACACATTGTTATTGTTCAAGTATACCAGGGCGCATGATAACTTCGTCATTTAGTATGGCAATACAAAGCTCTCTGGAACGTCGCAGGCGCATTGCATAGACCCTGGGGCATCCTCATCAGTTGATATAGCACTTTCACGGTAATAATCACACATTTTTCTTGGTCTTTTTTTGGTAAGCCAATTTGCCAATATACCAAAATTTGATACATTTTGGAGAAATACTTTGCTTATTTAATTGATTTAATGCATTGCCAATTCATGGTTGTGGATAAAAATCCTCCTTTGTTTTTTTGTTTAACTTCCAATAGATGATCACTACTCAATTAGAGTCATCCTTTTTCTTTATGATAATTGATAGGGCTCGCCCAGGGACTTGATGACAGAACTAGGAGACTTTTCTCCACTAGTTTTATGATTCCTCAAACACTACTAATTTAGCAGCCTTCAACCATCAGTTCAGTCTCATTCTTATTGGTAAATATTCCTTGGTGTTGACTTTGTAGATAACATTCCTTACACATCCCAAATTGTGATTGTCCTGGGCGAAGATTTCCTGATACTTTCAAATACTATTAGCACCTCCTCCTGCTAGTCTTTCAATCAATTCTGAGTTGCTCTTGGTCAACCTATAGATTGGTACTGTTGTCCACCCCTGCTGGCAATCCCATCTCAGCAAAGGTCCCAAAATTATGGTCCAAAAATCGATATTTAATATATATACTCTTTATATATTTTTTCTTTTGCAATGAGACTTAACCTATAATTAGGTTCAGAGGTCCTTCTTTTCCCTTATCCCAAACTGGTTCCTAGGTATACTTTGACCTACCAGTTTTCATGGCTCAGAGGTCTTATTTTTAAGACTCAACCATCTATTTCTGGTTCAGCGGTCCTTTTTTAGGACATAACCAAAATATCAGGATATAACAATTTTAATGGTTTAGTGGTCCTTTGGGAACATCACAATAATTTTCTTATAGATCCTATACTTTTGTTCTTTTAGTATTGACCTTCTTCAAGATATGGTCAGCAGCTCTAAATCTTCACTTATAGGCAACACTTGTTGACTTTGGCAATACACACAAATGTTTCCATCCATAAGGCCTTCAATCTGACATGCCATTTCTCTGACAGGTCTTTCTTTCTTTTCATATAACAGCAAATGACACTTGAGTCATCGTATATTGCAAAAATTTTAATATCCTCATTAATTTTCAAATACAACTTATCCTTTATTGGTTTCTCTTAATAACAATTTTTGGCATTTGTTGACATCTGAAACATTTGAAGTAAATTCACTGATGGATACAGAAAAGATTCCCCAATCACACGGATAAACATAGTAATGTTAACTTAATATAATTTTAACTTGAATTAATGATACACGTTTCCAGCATTTTCTACATCAGTAATTGAATATTTTTGGGTCAAACGGTTCCCTCCCTATCTTGGATCAATTGCTTCCTTTTTTGACCTTGTTCTCTCATTGTTAATGTAATCCAATACTCTGAATTGATTGCTTTGTTGTATTAATCACACATAATGTTTCATCTAATGTCTCATCTAAACACCTCGCTCCTCAGGACTAATACAAGCAGACCCAATTTTAATTCAAGTCGCAATGCTGAAAATCTTCACCTTAAGTAAATGTCTGGTGGAAAAGTCATCTTGCAGCTCTAGACAGTTCCATATCTAAGCTGCAAGTCCTTTCCCTAAATCTGGAGTATCTTACTCAATGTTGTTTGCCATATAAGGGTCACATTCACATCTCTGTTTTTAAATTCTTTGACTTGTTTCAATAGTTGCACCATATCTGAGCTGAGTGAAAGTAATTGACCATGATCTGCTTTTTGTTCTGTCTTCATAATAAAACTTCTAAGATCAAATCTCAGTCTTTCTTATTCAATGATGTTACTTTCCTGAGTAACTCATTGCCATAATTAGAAACTTCTTCTACTCATTCTGATATAACAGATTTATATTGGCATATCTTTATCAACTACCCCCTGTAATGAGCACCATATGTTAAAGTCTGGGACTATTGGCTTCAAATGTTAAGAACTAGCTTGACTGTTAGTACCCAGAAGTTAACTGCACAGGTTTGGTATGTGCACAATTTGCATTATATTATAGTAATTGATATGTGAGTTGTAATAGTATGAGACTATTATCCATAGTTGAATAGAAAAACCTAATATGACTCAACGCTAGACCTGTAAAAATCAACGAAATACTAGTTATTTTACTAAGGGGACTTCTTTCCTGTTTCAGCTGAACATAAACCACTTTTAGATTCAGAGGTTCCCGCCTTTCTTGTCATCAACCAAGTCTGCAGAGATTCACATCTAAGATCTACTTCTCTTCTAAGGATATCTGATCCTTACTCTTTATATACACAAAAGAGTCCACAATTTTTTTTATACCACAACAGTAATAAATTGAAGATGAATAGAACTATTTTTTAATAGGAAGAGTCTTTTTTAATATGAAATGCTAGGAAACTTATAGAGAATTTGACACCAAATTCCTCAGTTGGCGCCTCAGCCATGAATTGCAGCCGCTGCAATTGAACATTCCTACAATGTCTCTACCAGCAATAATCTTCTCCATTGGGTTAGGGAGTCCTCTGTTGGACATCTTTGAGACCTAAAACGGAAAGAGCCAGTAAATGTGTCCCTAAAAGTTTTCGCTTGATCGCAGCAAACCAACTACATTTAGATAGTGACCTGCTTAGGTAATGTGACTTTTTACCCATTAATGTAGGTCATAAATCAGCAGATTGAGTTGCTAGTTGCACGCGACATCACTCACCTTACAAGTGTCATTAAATTCCCAATAGGTTGGTGATGAACCCTTGTGATCCCAATTGATGCACCTGATAGTTTGTCACTGATCAAATATCAAATGCCCCTATTTTGTCAGAAAAACTTCCCAATGAGATCTTAAACAATCACCCATATTGATCCACAATGGATTTGAACCCAGCGAATTATCCAAGAAATTCCCAGACATTATTCACCTGAAATAGAGGGCAACCGTTATCTGATTCATTTTCTAGAGAAAACTATCTCCTAGTGACCCAGAAGAAAACCTAGGAAGCTGTAAAGGTGGGTAAAATCCCAACAAATTGTCATTTCATCCCTTACAAAATTGAGTTCATACATATTTCCGTCCTTTCCAAATCTAAAATGTCCACAGCATACTCAAATTCCTCAATCTTAACACCTGTTCCTAGGATAGTTAACCTATTTTTGTCATAAGGTAAGAGACTCTTTCAATCTACTCCCCAATGTTTCAGCATCATGCTCCTTCACTACCCCACCATTGCAAATTTACTCTTTGTGGAAGGAGTCACAATATTTCAGTTTCATTAAAAAGTTGGAAAAAATTTAAAGGGCAATGTTAGGCTTTCCAGAAAGGACAATAAGCCAGGTGAGGCCTATTACCTCTTTTTCTTCTAAAAAGGGCAATTGTATCTATGAGAAAACTCCTAAATTTTATCCCATTCTAGCCTTCATACTTCCATGTATTTTGTTAAAAAAGGATTAAGCTTTTGTGTAGAGAAAATTACCTCAACTATATCTCTGAAATGGCATAAGTACTCTAGGTAAGTTCATCTACTGTTACACATTATTTCCAAATTTCCCCTAAATACTAAAAGTTAAAAACCTTTTTTGTTAAACTTTATGGTATTTAAATTTCATTGTGAATTAAAAATCTCACAAACCCAATTCTAATTCTCGCCATTTATTATTTTACCAAACTTTTTTTTAGGTTTATGCTTTTTTTCCCATTAAGAATTACAGAACTCCAAGGATGGAGCGTTCCTTAATTTGTAAACTTTTTAGATTTATGATAAAGCTAATAAGGAGCATTAAATTATGGCGAGCATCATTACCTCTAACCCCAGACCTCACAATAAATTTGTTAATGGACTCTCTCACATCATGCGCGAATCTTAGTTACAACTGGCAGCTGGAGAAGATCTACTTGAGATGCAGTATTTAAGAAATTTCCTTCTAACCACCAAACCCTATTTCCTATCTAGAGGCCATTGTACTTACTTGCAAAAGTACTCCTATTTTATTTGTCTTTGTCTTGCTTCCAAATATAAACTTTTCCCATTTTCATTCTTAATTGATATCTTATAAGAATTTCTATGCATCATGGCGCGTATTGTGCAATTTTAATGCATCCACAAAGATGGCTCTCCCCTTGTTGACTAAAGGGCTTCAGTGCCACAATGACAGAATTTGCTTGGTTGCTCTGGTGATTGATTGGAACCAGCCAGATTGCAACCAGAGCAATGTTGGGTTCCATAGGTCCCTACACCATCAGAACCCTCCACATATTTAAGAATGGGCTATCAAAGGTTAGAACTTATTGGATGGCACTGAGATACTTAAAAACATCCTCCAGGACTCGCATAGGATCAAAATGGCTACTTTATGCTACTAGATATGTAAAAAGCCTACGATTGGATAGCATGGTCCTTCTTACAATTGGCGCTGAGAGCAGTCAATATTTCTGCCATGTTTGTTAAGTAAATTATAACTCTATATGGTGTCTTATTACAAAGGTCATTTTCATTAACTTAACAATGGACAAAGTTATGGCAGTTCAGGATCTCCGCCAAGATGATCTGATGTCACTAGTGCTTTTTAATTTTACAGAAAACCATTTCATAGTGTCAGAAGAGGCAAAGCTTTGTAAAATTATCCTCCTCAATCAATGGCTTGTGCATATGCTTGCCTCACTAATGTTGTAATGATAGGAGTTAGATATGCAAAGGACTTCAATAGCTTTAATTTGCTCCTCAACCTTTACTAGAAAATCTTAATTGCCAAAATAATATCAATTTAATTGTATTTTTCAGATTGGTATGCCAGACTTTAAATCTATAAGAAGAATTGTGCCCATTGTACCCACTTATTACTTCTGGTATCTGGACATACTGTATAATGGGAAGGGCTTGGAAGATGTATATATAGAAAAATTCAAATATAACCAGCTATTCAACTCACATGGTATCAAGAAAACATATTCAATTAAACATGGAAGGGAAGGTAAAAATGACCAATGTCTTTTTTCTTTTTTGTACTAGGTGGTCCCAACTCGAGGAAGATTCTCCAAATTTTATTATATCACGCCTGAGCTCCTAAGAGCTTAGGGTAGGGAAAGGGATGGGTGAATTTGATCTTAAAAGGAATGGGAGGGTAATCCGTCAGAGCCAAGCATAATATTGAATAGATCTGTTTGTATCCGGAAATGTGGTGGAAATTTCTTTGTTCACCTCAAAGCGCACTTGAAATTGAGCAAACATATGGGATAATGTCCACAGCTGAGAGTCAAAAGTGGAGCATATGTAAAAATTATGTATAATTAATATTGTTACACCAAACGCCATTATTTTAAAAAATTTAGGGCAGTTGGGGAGTGAGCGTCTAAACATAATGTCCTGAACTGGATGCCCAATCCTGGGTCTGCTTGGAGAAGTTTGAGGACTTTGGTCCAGAAGGGGCAATGAGGGGCCAGGCAAAAAAGCTGCGAAGGTGGGTGTTGAATGGCTTATCACATTGTAAGCAGCTCTGTGCTAAAAGATGGGACCGTTTTGATCCCTTGTCCTATATAAGCAGTGTAGAGCTCATTAATTTGTATTTGCCATTTTTGCAAAATAATTGGTTGATTAACGTCTCACTAGAGCACCTTAAGATCGCAGCATATGGCGGTGTAGAAGTTTACTGAGCTGATGAATTTCTGAGTTCGGTCCAGAGGTTTGAGGCAGGAGGGTGAAAAATTCCTACGTTGAGGACTAAGGTGTTTTAGTGTGGGATGATGCCAGGGCCACTCCTTTTTTATGGGAAAGCGTGGTATATGCATGCACTCAATTGCATAAGGGCCAGAAGGTCCTGGTTCTAGTGTAAATCCAAGAAAAGGGTTGAGGTGGTGGCCCAGGTGGCTTGTTAATCAATCTCCAACAGGTGTTGTTGAGGAACAAGGGGTATCAGGTTGGCTTCTAGTGACTGGCATAGGGCCAGAGCCACTGTGGCAATGGATTCACGTCCAAGCAGATGATGGGTTGAGGAACCCAGATAGTAATGAAAAAGCATTATTACTCATGTTCAAAAGTCCCATACCACCTTTGTTGTGGGGCCATGAATTTCTTGTCAGAGTGGTGGGCATAATGTTGGATCCCCATATTAACCAATGGAGTACCAGTTCAGACTTAATTAAAACTGTCTAAGAAGGGTCAGACGTGAATGAGGAATCAGACCTTTGATAGCAGAAACACATTCGCCATCTGGGCCCATCCATGAAAAGTGATTTTTTGGCAGTTCCAGCAAGTATGCAGTAATTCATCACATACAATATATATGATACTCA
>JAKSZP010004342.1:0-85685 GCA_022478985.1 Massospora cicadina | reverse complement strand
TGTACTTCTGCGATCATGTCTAATGAGATCGCTCAGCTCTTCATATGTCATGTGTTCTCAATGTTTGGTCTCTCACAGGAGATCATCAGCGACCGTGGACCCCAATTTACAGCGCGATTTTAGAATGAGCTTTTATCCATCCTAAAAAGCACCCCCTGTCACTCCAATGCTTACCACCCCCAGTCTGAAGGGCAAACTGAGCGCGTTAACCAAATTTTGGAACAGTATTTGCGCTGTTACGCTTTGGCCGCCCAATATACTTGGGCTTATGACCTCCCTCAAGCCCAGTTTGCTTATAACAATGGTACTCACGCCTCTATGGGGTTTTCTCCCTATAAGGCAATGTTAGGTTATAGCCCCTCCTTTTTGGTCAGTCTTTGTATATGCCTAGAGGTTCCTGTGGCCGCAGATCACGTTGAGCATATCTGGTAAACCCAGTCCTTAGTATGGGAGCACCTCTCAAAGGCTATCAATGATTATAAACAGTTCACATATTGCAAATGGCTTCTGGGTCATGATATTGCAGTGGGCTCTCATGTCATGTTGGACACCCACTATCTGTGGATGCTGGTACCATCCAGAAAGTTTGCAAAAAATGTTCAGGTCCCCACCTGATGGAGAAAGACTTGGGCAATGGCGCTTTTTCGGTTGAAACTGCTGGCTCGTTAAAAACAGCATCTCGTCTTCCATGTGTCTCTGTTGTCCCCAAACAAGGGGATCGTCCCCACAGAACCTGAACCTATTATGATGGAGGATGCGGAAGAAGCCAAGGTGGAGAACATCTTGGCATCCTGCAAATCCTGGCGGTCAGTCCAGTATCTCAAGGCTTGGAAAGGGTATCCAGCCTATGAGAACAGTTGGGTTAAGGCTCGCAATTGTGCTAATTGCATGGAGCTAGTTGATGCATTTCACGAATTTCACCCCGACGCCCCCCCTCCCCCCCAAAAGGTCTCAACGGTCATGGCGATCAAACTACCCAAGTCACACAAAAATGTGACCCTGGTGCAGTTTCCCAGTGGCGGTGACCTTCCTTTGGAAAAAGGAAAGGGTAATGTAAGTCCAGGGGAACGTCCCCTGTGTGTCAATTGGGCCCTCTTCCCATTTCCAAGCAAAAAGTCTCTGAAGAGGGTGGCTGTACCCCTCGTCTCCCAGGGTGATCTCGCCCACGTGGTAGACGAGCGCTGGGTAACAGTTTTCCCTCTTTGGATCCCTCCCCTGGTGCCCACATTTACCTCTCCCAAACTTGTATGCCTGATCAAGGAAATTTGCGCCGAAATTGCCAAAACTAAGTTGATCAGTCCAAAAACAAGTGGAAACAAGCCCAATGATCGGGATTCACATAGTCAAAAAGGATTGATGAATAACTCATTGGCCAGAATTGCTGACAGTTTTGATTTGGTCAACAACTCGATCATCAAAATTAACCCCCTCCCAAAATTGTCAGGGATGATCCCTGAGGTGCAGGTAGTAGCATCAGACATCATTGGTGATAGTTTGAAGCTCTCTTCCAGCCAATCAGGCATAGCAGCTGATGCATCAATTTTAACTTAACAAATGGCCCAGCGACCAGTTATGGGCGGGTTGGGCATCCCAAACCTGTTCTCAACCAATTGGGACCGCCCCTACATGTGTGGCCTTGGGGGATTCCCGTTGTTCATTGTGCTAGACGCCGTCATGCCAACCACCAGAAATGCAGTTGAGTCTTGGTTCAGGTGTTTGAGGTTGAACTGACAGTGACTCAGCCTGCTGCCAAATCCTTCGATGTCAGTTCCCAGTGAACTTATCTGTCCCCATTCCCAGGTAATTCGCCAGTTAGGTCGAACTTGAGGGACCTGACCCCACTTGTTTTCTCTCCAATCAATCACTATTTAATCAGTTGCATTGCACTAAAAAAATTGTTGGTCAATTTTTCTTCATAAAAATTTTTCATCAAAAAACCTTCCCCAAAATTTAGTTTTTTATGTTGAGAAGTAGAACTGCCTTTTCCGCCAACACTCACACACCCCTCAGGGTTAACGGCCGTATTTGTCTGGTATTTTATTATGTGCCTGTATGATATTCTGGCTCACCAGAAGTCTTTAGTGAAACTTCTTTCCAGTTTCATATCCGTCATACCTGCAGCAGTGCCTTTGGCATTCTTGTTTTCTCCTGTCGATGAACCTGCTGCCTCATTCATTATTGCGTTTCTATTTAATGTGAACTCTCTCATCTGTTCTACTGCTGAATTTTCTGAAACCACTCCCCTGCTGGAGCAGCACCAGAGCGGCCCTGCCACGCTGCTCATGGACTCAGGGTCCACACCTGGATAAGCTGCTGATGGTTTGGCCCGCCTGTGGGACCTGAAGCACCCCATTCAGGGGAAGCTTGGTCCCACACCTTTCACGGGTTATATTCCCCCTCCATTCTTATCTCTTTATCATGCGGCGGCCCCTGCGCCACCCCTCGCCAGCATGCAAGCTCACCTGTTCAAATCTGAAGGCCAGAAACTCCAAACCCTGGAGTATTCGTTGTTCTCCATGCCTCTCCCACCCTTGGGTATTGCCTTCGCAAGACTTGCAGTTGCCCCATTACAATCATCTGGTTTGCCTTGGGGGCCTTTGGTACATTAATGAACTTTTATTTTTCTCATGTCCCCAATAGAACTCCACTCTTACAAGTCTCTTAAACCGCCGTGTCTATTGCATTCTGAGCTCTCCACTGGGTGCTCGTGCACCCTGACTGGGAGCCCAGTCTAATTCTTATCAGCTGAATCCATGACACCTTCAGCGCTTAAATTTCAGCACATTGGAAAATCAGCTGACTCTCAAAGTTACTCAAGTGAGCTTTGAACCCGTGACAGATTTGTTCAAGTTGTGTGATGCAGTTGTCAGTGAGCTTGGCAAATGCACTGAAATTATCAATCTCCTCTGAGAAGGCATCAATTGAGACTCTAGGTCAAGAGGGACATTGTCTACTCAGAGCTTGCACTCTTAGCCACACTGCAATTTTGATCCTGTAAGGTAGTGAGCGCCATTAGAAAATCTTGTTTCCAGTTGTTATTAAAATTGCCAAGAGTAGTCACTGCGGTACTGGAAGGGGCTTGTGGCCCATGGGGGCCTTCTGGACCTTCTGGTCCCATGGCCCTTCAAGCCTTTCACTCTCAGAGGCAATATCATGGGAGGCTAACTCCCTGATGTGCTACTGGAAGGTCTTCACAAAGTCCTCAATCTTGTTGAGGTATTGGTTCAATATGGGCTCAAGGAGTTTCACATTTTGACGAAGCTGGTCATCAAGGTAGCCCATAATTCCACTTTCTAGAATAGCAAGTTGATTAAAAGCCACGTTAATTAACTGATGGCTATTGACAATGGCTTCCCAATTGTTGTGAATGGTGGGGGCCACATTTTTAATATTTGACAATATAAGAGTGTAGGGTTTAAGTAAGTCCTAATTGTTGCTCTACTTCATGGTTATAAAACCCAAATATCTGTAGAATGTGGTTAAGACTGGATGGAAGAAAATTTGGAGATAGCATTTAGTACCCAAAGCAGTTCTTCAGTTAATAGTAAGGCCAAGGTATATGAATGTTGCATTATGGAAGGTACTGATTGGCGCAGGAGCGACTGGAACAGCCTCTCACAGAGTAGATGCTATTCAATAGTTGTTAAATAATCTCTTTGAGGTTCTCATATCGTATTTGGTACTGATCATGGTCAACAGATGGTAAAGTAAATTGGAAGGTGCCTAAAACTCTAGGCTTTCAGGCTGTATGGGAAGCTCTTTATACAGAGAGGTGTTAATCCATCAAGTTATTCTCCTCAACTGATCATCAGTTGGTTTTTTGATTGATATATTCTTTTTTATGATTGCAATTTCACTTGGACAGAATAGAGCACCCTGTAGTGAACCTCACTTATCTCAGCATAACAGTTCTCTTGACTGTAGTTGAAGTTCAAAAATGTCTCAAATCTGTAAGCTAGTGGAGAGGTCAATTAAGATAAAAAGATGGGGAGAAATAGACTACTTTATTAGAAAAAGGTTTTGATACATATAGGGTTAGTGGGGGAACAATGCTGAGAGGATCTATATGACTCATATGATCATGATCTTTAACACTCTTCTAAATCAACTTCCTGGTTGACTCACTCATTTTTTGTGTTGACATTGTGACCACAATGGTTAAATCTACCTTTCAATATTTGGGAAGTGGTGCATTTACAGAAGGCATCTTCAAATCTTGTGCTCATGACACTTTCTGAAAAAATTCTCATCAGAGTCTTCAAGGAAAGAATTTAATCTTGAGAACTCAAGTGTCAACCTATTTAGGCACAAATTTGGAGTTGGGAACTTGACTTGCTCATAAACTCAAATCATGACATAGGAGTCAACCATCATAAGGCATGTTATCTAAAATGCGCGCAAATTATGCCCAAAAATATGTAGAACAGTAAATAACCCAAGCATTTGGGGAGGTGATGATATTATAAAAACATAGGAAAAAGCAATGAAAGATAGGCATTTATTCTCGCAATTGAAAGCACTGGCCTATAAAAAGGGGAATGTCTTAGAAAGTGGCTACATTGTCCTTGAGATACTATAACTGGTGGTCTCTTCTTTGGTTGTAATATTTTCTAAGTTTAGACAAAGCTAAAGTGTTGTAATCATGAAGCTTGTCAAAACATGTTGGGTTGGGAGAGGTGAAGGGGTACGCCATGATTGGCTGCTCTCTAATTAAGTGACAAACTTCAAAAAAGGTTTAAATCAAGATGCGCTCTATTAATGGCAGTACAATGCTTGATTAGTGCTGTGGAAGCGACCATGAGTATACTGGAGAATAATTCCTCTCTCTCTGGAAGGAATGCCGCCAGTATACCAACACCTCAATATTTACAAATACACAATTAAAATGCGGTTAATGTAGTTGAACTCCTTTTTAAAGATAACAACAGCTTCATAAATTTGCAAGTTTGTAGAAGATGATGCACATGCAATAATTTGATACATGCTGGAAAAAGAGGTTTACAGTATGTAGATGACAATGATGATGCTGATGATGACTATAAAAAATGATCCATTTATACCTTTTAGTGTGAGAGAATCTAGGATTGACTGATGATAATTAATTCCATCAGAGTTAAAGTATGACAAAAAATGCCTGTGCGACCATATGGTCTCAAGTTACTCCAATGTAAGCAATTAAACTTTATATCCTCATACCATCCAAAAAGGGAAAAATTATTTATTAGGGTGGTCAAAACCCTGAAGTAAGGTGCCCTGGAGAAGCGTCATTAAACAAATACTGACATGATCAACATATATTGAATCTGGACAAGAAACAATAACCAAAGGGGTATTGCAGCCTCAAACCCAGAAGCGATTATTGAGCAAGAGTCCACCAAACATCCTGATTTGAGGACACTAACTGCAAGCGATCTTGTGGATACAAGCTCTAATCCAGACGGATGCTGATCCAAGGCGTAAATTAAGAAGAGACTGGTTAGTAGTTCATGAAACTCCTACATTATGTCTACTTCACTCCCATTTTTTTCAATTACCATCTAGTTTATATCCTGATTTTTTACAAGAACTATAAAGATAAATCAATTTCAGAATAATAAAAATGTCTTATACCACAGAATCTTAAATTTTATAACCTTTGTTTTCCACTTAAATTGGGTCAAGTGAAAAGATTGCCAGTAACCAGTATGAGATCTAAAGAAAAAGACAACTATTTAGAAGGATAACTTAGTTGCTTATAACTCTAATTGAAAGGTTGGCTGAGGTTTATGTTGGCTTTTTTGTTAGGCCAATGTTTTGAAGATAAGTCTCAGAGTGTTAACAATAATACCAACAGAGGGGCAATTAACAGTTCTAACACAAAGCAATTATACATCAGATAGAACTAGAAAAAAATTATGCAATGAGGTAATCATGAACTTTTAGAAGGTCGACCATTGCCTAATCTTTGTGGAACAGAACCATCTACAGCAAGTTGGACGCTCATGCTAAATGAGCAAGGGACGATGAGATGAATATTGCATAGGAAAATCTAAAATTGATATTTTTAAAACACATAAAAGGGAGTGCAAAATTGACAGGCATAAATTATAAATTTATGAAAAAATCTAAAATATTTTATAAAAGTTAAATAAAGTGTATTTTTGGGAATGGGGGAAAATTCTGAGAAAAAGGTAGCAGCATAGGAGAACTTACATGGAGTAGACTGTGCCATTTTTTGGTCGTATAGTTAGAAATTTTCTGTATAAGAGCTTAATCCTCTCACATACAAACTTATAGCTAGTTTGGTCATGAAAACAGTATCTAATAAAGAGGGTAGAAAGCTGCAAAGCCTTATGTTGCCTTTTCCTTTTTTTCCCAGCCTTCTGACAAGGTTGGACTGCCAGACTCCATTGCTACAGCGTAATTTATCCTAGGCAGGGTACAGCAATGTTGTGATGGTGTGACAATTGGGAGGGGATGGTAGAGTAAGTTACCCTATTCTGGGAAGAAGGTAGGAATTAGGAAGGTTCTGAGAATGCTGTGGACATCATGAGATGAAAATGGTGAGGATGGCATTGGGACAGGAGGCTGATAAAAGTCTGGAATGACACTAAAATTGAACAATATGCGGGTAGATGGTTGAAAGCTTCATCATCAAATGACAGACTCAATGTAACTGGCACCTCTCATGGAGAGTACAAGGTGCTGCATGAGTTTCAGGAGTGAACTCCTTTGTAGGACATGCACTCACTCTGCATTAAAATCCCAGAGGAACATCTGGAGGCAACAGAAGTCCATTTTATGGAACCAGGAAACATAATAATCCAAGAATGAAGCCAGTGTCAGTGAGCAGGAGCTTGTGAAAGGTGACAAAAACTGCACAAATAAACATGCAACCCAACAAACAGACCCACACACGTTGAGAAGTGCCTCAGCGGTCAGGAAGGGTGACACGAAAATGTCCAAGCTGCACTACAGCAGTAATATATATGGGGATTGGGCTAATATATAGGCATGAGGAGTCCAAGTTTGCTTTAGTATCTAGCTTCCAGTTCATTTAGAACCATTCTTAGTAACAAAGCAACAAGGAGTAAGATGGCTCAAATCCTTATATCCAATGAGGGATTAGTTATCTTAGTGAGGGCATGTTGGCCACGATGCATGCCATAATACCCATAAAGCTTAAAATAAAACAACACATAGCCCAAACATTTGGGGTGGCGATTTTAATAAAAGACTGGGGAAAAGGGGAAAGCTAAATAGGCCAGTACCCTCACATGTGAGAGAACTGGCCGATATAAAAGTGAATTTCTTCAGTGGCAGCTGCACTGTTCTTGACATACTATACCTGTTGGTCTCTTTTTTGGTTCGAAATTCTCTGGAGTTCACATTAAGGAAAGGGTCATAATCGCAAAATTGTCATGAGAATAATAGTTGGTAGAGGTAGTAACACGCCATGATTGGCTGCTTTCTATTCAAGTGACGAAACTTATTTAAAAAAGTTTCCAATTTGAAAAGCGCTCCAATCATGGTGTCCCAGCATCTGATCTGCTTAAGAAATTAAAAAGGGGGATATTGGAAAATACATAAAAGGGGAAGCTGAAATTATTATTGGAAAAACTAAAAGTCATTGAAAATTCACAATATTGTAACATAAAATTGAAATGAAAGGAAATCTAAGATACTGGGAATGAAGTATTTTGGGAAAAAGGGTAGTGCATAGGAGAACTTGCATGGATAGACTGTGCCATTTTGGTGGTGTAGTTGGGTATTTCTATGCACAAGAGCATAATTTTCTAAAACAAAAAAAACCGCTAGGCAGCGTTAGAATGAGATCAGCATTATAGTAAAGAGGGTAGAAAGCCATGAAAAGCTTTATTAATTAGGCTCAATTAGGAGGTTTAAAGTTTTTAGGTTTTTATAAGGACAATAGTGATAGAACAAAATGAGATCTCTGATTTTGAGGATGCGAAAAGCCAGTCATTATATGTTGAATTGCATGGCCTCCTTTGAAGAGTTTTCGTTTTTTACAAAGAGAAAGCCAGTTCTTTAAATTTTAGGTTGTTTGGAGAAACAAGAAATGGATGCCTTGAATCCCTCAGTATGGCACTGAAGAGCGGAATGGCAATAGAGCAGTGATGGCTAAACGCTTTCACTTCTGCAGGGTTTTATATGTTGACAACTATCCTGGTTTATGATAATTATTATCTTAACTATGGAAAGGACAGAAAATAAGCATAAAATCAATAGTTAAATATATGATAAATTTACTAGTTAAGAGTTCTCAATATTTATAGGATGGCATAGTGCCCTGAGATGTCTAGGTCGCCTTGATTTCCTCATTCAGGATCTTTACTCCTCCATCGATAAGGATATAAGACACAGGATTTTTTTGCTTTGATACTTAAATCGAAGCCAAATTTAGATTTTAAAAAAAATACAAAACATGACCACTTGATCAAGCTAAGGCTTACCAATGTTGATGCAATCAATGCCTGCTGCCCCAGCCTAAGGGTGGTGGTGCGCCGCCATCTGGCATCTTTCAGCCACCGCCAAAGCGCACCTGGGCTGGCTCTGCTAGCGCTCCCAAAGCTACTGGGCATCATGTCCCCCCTTGGGACTTGGCCCACCACCTTGCAAGCTCTCAGGCGGTGTTCCAGAGCCCTTTGGTGCTCCCACGGAGCAATTTGCGTTTCAGCATCCAGGTCAAATATGGGAATCTCTTCCCATATGCAAGCAAAGCCATCATTGAGATGGCCATGGCAGTTTTCAAACCTGCCAGCTATATTGACTTCCACCCCTTTAAGGGGTACTTTGACCTCAGCTTCCGCTCTGAAGCCAATGCAGCGGCAGCAGCCAAGCTGCAATTAATATATAACGAAAACCTTTGCCCACCATTCGCACCCAGCTTCCAGATGAGGTCACTTTGGTGGTCTAGTTCGCCAGGTTGCCCTCCTTCTTTTCCTCTGAACGCCTCTGCCACGAGCTCATGAAGGGTTTGGCTATTTATGGCACAGACCCCATGTTGCAGTTTGTGATGTCCCATGGGGCGGATCATCTGGCAGGCCCTTGCGCCTTCACAATGATCTGTCCATTTAATCGCGACACCCACCTTGCAATTACCCCCTGAACCGTGATCAGGTCCTCCACTGATCATCCTTTTTGGGCGCACATCAAAAATGGCTGCGTCATCTGCCCCTTGTGTTTTGAGCTTGATCACTGAAAGTGCAAGTGCCCTATGGCTTCTGCTGCTCCCCCTCTGGTGCCACCCTGGCGGCTGCTTCACCCCAGTTTTTTTGAATGTGGCATGATCCTCCTGCCCCCAACCTCAGAAAATTCTGGCATGGCTTCCAAAGCTGCGGCCAATCAAAATTTCAAGAATTTCTTAAAAATTTGGTCAATTTACAGCGCCCTGAGCCAATGGCTGAAACAGTTTCAGCTGAGCTGCCATGTTTGACTGCTTGCAGCCAATCAGGTGCTTCCAACCTGCCAACTACGGTGGGTAGGCTGGCACTAGACGATTTAAATCCATTAAAAGCGCTCAAATGGATTGATGATTGGATCAGGCTTATAATGTTAAACCTGATTTTGCTTTAGAAGGAATTCTTTGTTGATCCTCCCAATTTGCACCCCCACTATTTTCGCCCTAAAAACGGTTTTCCAGATTATAAAAATATAAATAAAATGGCAGTTGAGGCCGCTGCTGCTCCTGAAAACACCCTACTACGCCAGCAACTCCATGGGGCTTTGGAACCCCTGGTTGAGGGTATTCCTATCCCCAATTTCCCCAGATATTTTAAGGAAGATGCAAAATATGAGATTAAGGAGCTCGCTTTTGGTGCGAGCTGTGCTTGCATCAATGCGGCAAAAACCTCTCTTTTTGACCCCAACTATCTTCAAACCTGCCAGCGCATCAAGTCTTTCAATTGTGTGCCAGCTCTCATCACTTTCGGTGAGCTTTAACTTGCTCAATACATTGAGGCTATGGATACCACCAACCTCATTAATGAAGAAAACCCCCAACTATACCTCCTTATGCCACATGTCGCTGATGCCCCTACCCCTATGTTGTCCGCCATGGTCCGCCAGCTAAAGCGGGCGCCAGACAAAAGTTTCACCAAAGCTTCCTCGCCTTCTGATATGGCTTCCTAGGCTGGTAACCTAGGGGCTATGTTAGGAATTTTTTAATTATGATAATCCCTTTGTTTGTCCAATTTGCAAATAAAGATGCGTGGCGGCTCCCCTTTTTGTATTTTGGCTTCACTAGTGCTAAAAAAGGATTTAAGACACAGGCATCTCTTTTAGTGGCTTCAGGATTGTCATCTTCTAATTGTTCTGTGGTCAGGTTAAGATCCTGGACAAAGGATGGAGTTACATCAGGTGACAATCATTGAACCTTTCATTTATATATGACCATAAAAGGTAAGGGTCCTATAGGGCGACAATCCATGCAATTCATGAAGGCTCAATTCTGGATAAGAATGGTCAAATGATTTGTTAGTTTGATTTCTATAGTTGTGGACCGTTCTTCAGTACAAACACTAAAAATGCCCTCTTAAGCTCCTGTCATAGGGGTCATAAGGGCTCAATAAATCAGCAGAGTGCAATTAATTATCATTCCTTGGACAACATTGGTGATATAATATTCAGAACAAGATCTAATATTTACTCATTAGGGCCCCTAACCAAGAGGTGTCCAAATTGGTAGGTTGCTCACCAGAATGATAATGATAAAATTATAAGAATCCCTAATAGAATTTGGGGAGAGCTGGTTGACTAGCATTAGTTCACATAGTCTCTTTTGTGGTTTTTGAGACGATTTCTTAATGGTAAGCACTTGTAGTCTGATTATTTCATTAAATAGTGCCCTCATAGTTAGCATGGCCGTTTCAGGTGCAGCGGAGTCCACAAAGGGCTGAAAACTACTATTCAGCTAAGTTTTCATACAAAGCCTGGAATGGCGAAATTATAATCATCTGGTGATATATTATTCATTAAGCTGATATTTTGGATGGCAAGTAATCAGTTCTATCGCATAGGCCCAAGGCTGACATCTTATGTAAAATAAAAAAAAATAAAGTAACATTTTCACTTTCAAATGCCCAGTTAATTGAAGACAATAGGAGAAGTGAAGTTCTAATTAGTATTAAAGTAAAATGTTATTCATTGAACAATTTGGGATGTAAAGTTCAACTTTTTATCCAAGAGAAAATTCTTGGGCATTCATAACAGTAATAACAGAGAGAAACAGGAATAATGCTTTGACCTTAGCATTATCAACAGGGACAGAATAGCATTGACCCATTTGGTGAGATGGCCATTTGTAGTACATATAGTGATGACCGTGGAGGCCCATGGTAGGGACTCCATGACGTCCACACTAATGACACTAAACGGTGAAGAAGGAGCTACAATCTTATGCTAATAGCGAGGGCTCAGTCAATCCTGAATTCTGAACTTTAGAAAAGCGCCCAATTCTTAATGTATAGTCTCAAGCAACCGGTCCCAATAGCACTGTTTTCTCAGCCACTTGTAGGCTATCTCAACTGCTCATGTCTTATGTTGAAGTTCTTTTTTTGGGTAGTTTTGGCTAGAAAAGAAATATCATGTAGGGTAGTCATTATCTATCAATTATATCTACAGAATGCCGTCCTGTATCTGGGTGCTTTCAGATATTGACCATAGTATTTTAATTGTTTCTGGGGTTTTGTTAAATATTAACCAACTTGTTGGCCAAATAAATCATACAAGCAATCTTCTTCAGGCAATATTACTGCTAAAGTTAGCATCTTTGATACCCATCCACTTTTTGATGGGTCATACCAGCATGGTTTATGATGGTAAAGTCATAACTTTGTAGCTGTAGAGCCCATCTTGCCAATTGATTGTCAGGTTCCTTCATTTGTTAAAGAAACTTTAGTGATGCATGTCCAATGATGTTTGTGGAGTGGTTTCTATAAAGGTAAGGCTGTCAGTGCTTTATGGTGAGTAGTATGGCCAAACACTCTTGCTAGGTGAAACTGTAGTTCTTGTCAGACTTTAATAAAGTTTTGTTAAAGTAAGCCACGGACCAATCCACTTGCTGATCGTCTAGTTGGGCCAAGATAGCCCCCACGGTCACATCATTAGCATCAGTGAATAGTATTAAGGGTTAATTAAATTTGGATGAACCAAAACAGGCTGTGTGATTGTGATAGTCCAGAGGATATTAAAGGCCTTAAATTGCTCTGGGTTCCAATCAAAAGAAACATTCTTATGCACTTGATAAACCAAAGGTTTTGTAAGGTCAGTGAATTGTGGGATACGTTTCCTATAGTGCCCCACCATACATAGGAACACCTGTATATGTAAGACTCTGTGGTGATGTAATTTTCTATCACAGCGACTTTGTCAGGTAAATGTTGGATTCCTTGTTTGTTGATCTTATGCCTCAAGTATTACATTTCTGGCTAAATAAATGAGCACTTATAGAGCTTTAGTTTTAGTGATGTTCTCAGAGTCTATTGAAAATTGATGAAGTTGCTCTAGATGGCTAGCGAGATTTTTAGAAAAGATGTTTATATTGTAGTTGTACCAAAACGCAGGTCAACTTTTAATACCTAGTATTCTATTTATAACACTTTAGAATATGAAAGGGGTTTTTAAATAGCCTCTGCAGCATGTGGATAGTTAGAATAGCATTTTGTTTGCGATTAGGGCAGACTTGATTCAATCTTTGGGTGCTATTTCAATCTTCCAGTACCTTCTGGAAAGTTCCATTGCTGAGAAAGACTTAGGCTCATCCAGAAGCCTTAGATATTCATCAATTAGTATGGAGGAGAAAACTGTCATTCTATGTCAATTAATTGAGCTTACCAGCAATAATAATGACCCAATGACTTCCATCTTTTTCTTAAAAAGTAAAAGAGGATAAACTCATTGACTTCAAAAAGGCACTAGAAATCCTGAAGTTAGCATGTCCTTAAGCTTGCTAGTAATTTGAGACTCTTCTAACTTGCTTTCCAATAGGGTCGTGAGCATATAGGGAAAGTATCCCCTGTCTCCACATTGTGTATGACCCCTTTCACGTTGTCAAAGTCATATGTGGACCTTAAGAATCTATTGAAGTACTTCTTTAAGGATTTTCTCATTCTTTCTTTGTTCTGTGGTGAAGTTTTCTCCTATCAAAGTTGTAACTAGCGCGATAGTATAAAGCTAAATTAACCCAAAGTCATGAAGGCTGTCAAACTTATAACACAGCTGGTTTTATCAATGAGTACTAAGCTTAAGTAGGATATTGGAGTATTTAGTAAACTGTGCAAGATTTCTGAAGTTAGGTTGGCCAGCAATATAGAGATTGAGCTGGTGTAAGCGGGGTTGAGGATACCTGGGTAAGTTAATACCTCTTTTGTGGACGTATTTTCATCCCCTTAGATGTCCAAAAGGTTTCCTGGAGGAACAGTTACATGCACCCAGTTGTCTGCTATGACCTGTGACTCTGGGAGAATCATTTTAGGGTCTTTGAATATACAGACATCCACTCAACTACATTAACTACAAAAGGTGTTAGTCTTATGTGTGAAACTTGGACATGGCAGTCAAGCTTTGATCCAATTTTACAACTTTAATAAACAGGTGCAAGCCTTTATACATTTTTTACTATTTATAGCCGTTTCAAACACCAAGGGAATGCATTTACTGAATAGGGATAGGAATCTTTCCACACAATTAATAATGACATTGTACTCTCAGAGGAATTTAGTACCCAACAGTAGAATATAACTGGGTTATATGGGTTTATAGCTGAGGTTTCTAAAGAAATTCTTCCAAACTTGAGGGGGGCGCAGAGTAGGACCAGCGAATCTGGCACACTGAGGTCTGACGGTGCCATATTTGATGCAGTGTGGCAGATCAAACGCAATTTTGATATTCTTTAATTTAAGAAAAAGGATGACGTTCTCTGAAGATCCATTGTCAATCATGGCGAGTACAGGAATCTTATAGACCTTATCTGAAACCCAAGTAATCAGACTGTCAAATTAAGGTGTTTTTTTTAGTACTAGATGGTCAAATTAAGGTGTTATGGTGAGAAACATGGGTAACTCATCAAAAAATAAGAGTTGTCAAGGTATGAGATATCCGAAAAGTGTAGCTCCACGTCCCAGGGCTCTCCATAAATAAAATTGTTGGGTATATCAGACCTTAGTAGAGTCATATTAGGAGGAGCGTCATAACAAAGAGCTTTTTTAAGCTGATTTCCCTTTTTCTGAAAACTCTGATTCCACCTCTTCTTCATATTGCTTGTAGAATTTCTCTTTGGAGTGGTAACGGACCTTGCAGTAGAAATAGATTGTCATGAGATTCTGCTTGGTCTCTAAGGCATGTACTCTAGGTCTAGGAGGGGCTTGAATTGAGGAAGGGTAACTGTTTAAGGTGGCCGCTGGGATCTCATTTAGAGTATTCTTGATTTCATGGATAGATGTAAAGGTTCATTTGAGGTCTATCATTTGAAGCTGAAATTCAGCCTAAGAATTGAGGGAAGAAAGGTCAGCAGTGCTGGCTTCATCTAAAGTAATCCAATTAGTCATACATATTGTCTTTGTGCTAGCATATAAATGATGCGAAAAATTGGAAAGGGTTTCCCCTTTGTTAAGAAAGTTAGCCATTGTTAAATCTCAGCGATTCCATATGTAACCACTGAAGGGTATTTTGCATAGGGTTTTGGCCATTGAATAATTAGAACGGACGATCTGACGATCACCCATTCCTCAATACACTTTAAACTCTATTATTTAATAAAATGTGAGCAATTTTCACCAAACACTTCTTTTTATTTTAATATAATAAATTGGCGGATCTTCCTCTAGTTCGCTCTCTCCTTCTTCCTCCTTTTTCTTCTTTTCTATGCCTACTAAAAACCTCCTCCTCCAGTCTCCTTGTTTCACTAATATCCCAGTGACCCCAGTCAGTACCGACCTTTTACTTAGCTATTTCTTTCGCCATCTTCTCATTGGTTTCAGCTTGTTGTTCTTCAATTCTTTATTGTCCTTATTCAAGGCGATCCAATTTATTGGCTGTCGAATGTTGGCATCACCCTATTGCCTTATTTTGAAGGCAATCCAATATGACCCATTATAACCCATTATCGCCTCATCCAAAGGCAATCAATTACGTATAGTCTGAAAAATCCTCAGCAGATTCTGTCCATTAAACTTTTGTCGGAATTCCTCCAATAATTCGCTGGTCATAATGGTGGCTTGTCATCCAGTCATATAGATTTGCAACATTACCCCCCTTTGACTGGATGATAGGCTGTACATCTCTTTTTTTCCAACGCCATGTGAACCATTCCGCGCCAACAGCAGCGAGTCCATGAGTTCACTTTTTTCTACCATCTGTGGCTTGGTGTGGAGTTACCTGACCCAGGTCAGATCCCTCTTCCCCGGTTCTCTTTCCCCTGGCTGATGAGGATGAGGCTGACGTAAACCTCACAATTGTGCTAACCCAGGAAGAGATTCTTCCTGAATTTGTCAGCCATTTGGCTTCCTGGAGCGCCCCCTTTGGGGACATAGTGGCCCAGCTACGCTGGGGAGGGGAGCGGACCTGAGGGCCTTCATATAATGAAGCAGCCCAGCTCCTGGCAAGCAGCTTTAGTCGCCTAGTGCTTCCATCTCCTGCTGAGCCCCATCCCATGGCTCTGTATGCTCAGCGGATGCTGTGCTTTGTGCAGTGAGTAATATCCTGCTGGTCAGGGTCCTTTCCCCGCACTCCTACCCACTTCTGGTCCTTGGGGGTAAACTTCAGCAACAACTGATTAGCTCGCCTTCACTCTGGGGTCACCGCAGTGTTCACCGCCCTCAGCACTGATAATCCATCGCAGTACCTTCACATCATGGCGCTCTTAGTTAACTTAGTTTTGCATCCTACAACTGCTTTAGGTTCAGGAATAGAGCAGCACCAGACAGCACTCAAGTGGGCCCAGCAAGTGTCATTCACTGCAACCACTCCTTTTCTGATAGTGTATCTGATCATGGATTGATTTCCAGGGATCATCAATGCATGTGGTTGCAAGATTTGCTCCTCATGGGGCAGGAACAGTTTTGACTCGATCAACCAGCCAAACTATCACCACCACGCCTGTTACCCTGGAATCCCAGTCCATCCTCCTCTTCTAGTCCCGTCGCACTGGCCTCCCCTCTTTGGACTAGCACAGTGGCCCCGTAGTGGACGTCAGCCCCCTCACTCTCACCTTGTCAGCCTTCGCCTCCATCCCCAACCTTATATGAGCCCATAGAAACTATGGCATACTTGAAGCAGTGGAAGAAGAAACAAAGGTCCCATCAATCAAAACAAAAGGAACACCACAACAAGCCAAAAAAAGACAGGAAGATGAAGACAGTGAAGCGAAAGACCTTAAGGAACAACCCCAGTTAAAATTAATAAATCCGTTAGCAGCTACACATATATATATGTTTATATTTTATATCTTTTTCCTTTTTTAGAGTAGCTATATTACTGCTTATATGCCTGAAGGAAGTTTACGTGCACCCAATTTATAATCCGGCTGCTCGTGGGATCCTTGATAGTATAAGCATCAACTCCCATTTTTTCATTATCTCAAATGGCCCAATAAAAATATCTGCGAGCTTGTGCTTCTGCCCAAACCTGTGCTGATCATGGAATAGCACCATATCTCTGTCTTTGAACTGTGCTAGGCCACTTCGCCATACCTGGTCAGCAGCCTGGTTTTTGATTTTCTTGGTTAAGCTGAACAAGTACACTTCAGTTTGTAACTTAATCAGCGTATTTTAAGGGTGGTTAAATATTGTTGCAGATCCATTCCACCGGTGTCCTCTACACAGGCATATAGCAGCGCAGGCAGAGCGGGGTGCCGACCATAGAGCAATTGGAAGGGGCTCTTTCCAGTGGCGGAATGGTAACTTATATTGTATTTAAACACCGCGGTATAAAGAAGGGTACTCCAAATGGAGGGTCTATCTGTAACCAAATTCTGGAGTATATTCACCAGAGTCCTGTTAACTTGTTCAACCATTCCGTTGGACTCAGGGTGATATGGGGTTGTTAGGAACCCGCGGATGGCCATTAATTTGTTGAGATTGGGTAAAATGTGAGAGGTGAAGTTGGTTCCATTATTAATAAGGATAAACTGTGGGCATCTGTGCCGCTGTATGATGCATTCCATTATGAACTTAGTCAAAGTGATTGCCCTCAGATCCTGAATGGCTCACACCTCAATCCACCTGGTCAAGTGGTCAATTGCCACCAGGATATACTTATACCAATTAGCTCCAGGTGGCAGAGGTCCCACGACATCAATAGAGACTGTATGCCAAGCTAAGCAAGGTTTTACCAACTGGTATGAAGTCTTCTGGTGGAACGGCTTCTCCACCTTGTACTGGTGGCAGCAAGACAGGGTCTCAAGCACATCATATTGCATGCTTTCCCAATAATACCGCGGCCTTAACAATTCAAGAGTTTTCTGGACTCCGCCATGGCCAACTGCTCAGTGTGCACTCATAATAAATATTTGAGCGGGTGGAAGGTCTTGGGATATTCACAGTAACGTCCCCTATACACATACAATTTCCCATTTCTTAGGAACGTATTTTTCCTGAGTCCATCTAGTAATTTGATAACTTGAGGCGGTTCATCATCATACTTCCCACTGAGCATTTTGTCAAACATTATATCACTTAAATCCGCTATAACTGAAATTGTCAGCAATCTTGAAAAAGCAATCAGCATTTTGGTGTTTTGCTCCTGGTCAGTGAAGAATTTCAAAGTCATAAGTTTGCAGCTTAAGAGCCCATCAGGCCAGTCGCCCCTCAGGCTCTCTTAAGTTCTGCAACCAGCGCAACGATGCATGATCTGTCATGACTTTAAACTTTACTCCATGCAAGTAGACTCGAAACTGTTTATATGCATAGATCACCACTAAGTACTCTTGCTCAGTTACAGTGTAATTTTGTTCATGGCAATTCAAGCTACGGCTACAGTACGCCACAAGGTGCTCCTCTCCCTCATCGTCCTTCTGAGACAGGACTGCCCCAACAGTGAGAAGTGATTCATCCATTTGCACTATAAATTCTTTATCAAAATTAGGGTAGTGCAACACAGGCGCACTAACTAACGCCATTCGAAGTGTATTGAAGGCGCATTGGCGTCATTCTGTCCATTTGAACATGGCATCTTTTTTAGTAGCTCAAACAGTGGACCTCTGATGCAACTGAAATTGGGTATGATTTGTCAGTTATAACCCACCATCCCCCAAAACACCTGAATGTCCTGTATATTAACTGGCTTAGTCATCTTCTGGATAGCTTCTACCTTAGCTAGTTGAGGTCTTAGCCCAGTCATATCCACCACAAACACAAGGTACTCAAGCTGATCCTTGAAGAAGTGGCATTTCTGAGGCTTGATTTTAATATTGGCCTCAGCCAGTTGGCAAAATACCTCTTCCAAATGGGTAAGGTGCTCAGTGAATGTGCATGAGAAGACATTAATATTGTCAAGATACACAAGAACACACGACGGTTTCAGATCACCCAGTATGGTGTTCATTGCTTGTTGAAACATAGCCGGGGCGTTACATAGCCCTTGCAGCATGCAAGTTGGTTGTAAAAGCCCTTTTGAGGTGATTACAGCACATTTTTCTTGTTCCGGCGAAGGCAACTCAATTTGACAATGACTGGATTCAAATCCATAGCTGAGAAGTAGCAGGCTCCACCTAGCCGATCCAGCGCATCATCAATCTGTGGTAGAGGATATGAATCTTTTTTGGTGATACTATTGAGCTTTCAGAAGTTGATTACTACGCGGTTAGTGACATTCTTTTTTAACAATTAGGACAGTTAAAGCCATGGACTCCTAGATGGTTTGAGCACTCCCTGCTCTAGCAGTTTTTCAATCTCCTCAGTGACGACTTCTTCAGCTTCCCATGATCAACGGATTGGTCAAAACATGATGGGGGGATGATCCCCAGAGTCCAGTCGATGAACAACCCCCTGAGCACACCCCAAATAATGATTGTCAACCACAAAAATCTCTTTATATTTTTTGAAATAAAGCTTCCACCCGCTCCTTCTGATCTTTGGATAACCCAGATAAATTCTCCTGCAGTACAAATACCATTGCGCCAATATTTGGTTCGATGGGCAGATCAAATTCATCCAGAGAACCAAACTCATGAACCCGGTTGATCTCCTCAACTGGGTTCATATGTAAGTATGCTATAATCTGATGTCAGCAGATTTAATTGGTCTGTTCTGAAGATTTGCTATCAAAACCTTGATTTCCCCATGGCCTGAAAGTATGATTCCTGGAGCCATGTGGGGCACAAGACGTGATTGCTGATAAGGCCCAATGATCTCTCTGTAGAGCCCAGCTGGCACTTCCACTTCTAACTCAGTGTCTACTACTACTTGATGTCTAGAGGGAATGGATATAGCTCCAGTTTCTCTAAGCAGTAGCCCTTGGTATTCATACATCTGATGAGGGAGGGCCTGAGTTTTCCCTTTTAATTGATGATAGCTCACTGGAATCACCCCATCGCTGTAGGCAAGTTTGATCTGTCCCCTATGCACTGAGCTCTTTGGCACTCCGCTAGATGTAAAATAAATTGGGATTCGCTGCCCCAAAATGGCTAGGGTCTCTTCCATCATTTCAACTACAGCCCCATAGTGTCACATAAAGGCAGTCCCAATCAACAGATCGTAGTTACTATTTGGTAATACCACCACTGGAGCCACCACAACAATGGATCCAAACTGCAAGAAAGCGTGCTATATGCTCCCTCAGAAATTGTGGTTTTAGCTCCAGCGGTCCCATACACCATCAGGTGATCTATGTCGGGTTTTAAGGACAACTTTGCCACCAATTTAGTGGAGACAATATTAACAGTGGCGCCCATATCAATTATAGCATCTACCCGATTTTTAGCTACCACAATGTCACAGTAAGTGCATCCTTAGTAAGATGAATGCCAGCTATTTACTACGTGTACACTCAGTGATTCATGTTTTCCCAGGAAACTCATAATACCTGCACCGATTTTAGGGTATTGGGTTACAATAGCGTCCACTGAAAGGGCGACATCTATTCCTCTCAGGTACAGGGCATCTGCGAACAGTTCTAACTGATCTGACGGACTTTGCTCAAACACTTAAAAGCATAAAGCTTCAGCTGATCTGGAGAGTTTTTGTCTGCCATTTCTTCAACGTGCGCTTGGGTCAGCACATTTACTCCCCCAACCAGCTGTTGGGGGAGGAATGTATCATTATACTGAGAGGCTTCTGCTATAATTAACACAGTGGATTCAGGTGGGATGTTTGAATTCAAGGTAACAGAAGTAGAGAGTCCCTTATCTACTCCACTCTGACTTTTCCCTTATAGCCTTAATCCCATTGTATGGGAGGGATCCAACAATGGGGGCACCATCATCCCATGTGCCCAGTGCGACCACAATTGAAACAACTTACTCCATAGGGCCTACGGCTGTGTTTATTATAAGTTGGTCCACTTGGTAGGTGGTTCTGAAAAGAATTGACATAACCAGACCCCCATCGGTAAAATGACTGCCACCAATCAGCATAGTTAGGGCCAGAATGGTAGGTAGTCAGATGTTGATCAGTAGTTAAGGAACGCCCGTTGGACTATGGTGAGTATCTTAACAGAGCCCTCACTGACCAGTTAACTCCCCTTACATGATTAGGGTGGACAACAGTGACAGCGCAGATTTTCTCAGTATCAGGTGGAGGGAAAGTTACAGCTAAGCGACATACAAACTGAACAAGTTTAAGAAGAGGTGCATCTTCCTCTAACAACAGGGCCATGACATTGTAAAGTTCAGGGCATGGCTTCACCGCTGAGGCCATTGCAATACACACATCAACTTCAGATAAAATCCCTTCCCCAATCAGCACGTGTGCTTCCATCATGAATTGGTTAGCAAATGCGGTGAGGATCTCATTTCACTGAAACCTGATGGTCAAGAACTTGGCTTTTTGCTGCGACATTTTTGCAGTTCTGCCAAACAACTGCAGCACCATCTCCTTTACTTCATGGTATGAAACGGAACTAGCTGAGAGGTAACAAATGACTTGATCAGCACTCCTGATATCCAAGGAGGAGAGCAATAGTTTTCCCTCCACCAATCTGAAGTTTCTTCAGTTGCAAACTCAAATCGATGAAAGAACCCATAATATTGCCTTTTCGATCAATTGGTGGCAACTTATTACTGTAAACCTTCTTAAATAATTCATCTTGCCTTTTGAGCACAGTATCTAACGCGAGTCTCAGCTCCTCATATGCAACAGGCCCAGCATGTTGTTCAGATTCTTTATCAAAACAACCTAGATGTGACATAGCCGGCAGCTGAGTTTTCATTGTATTGTTATTGATCAATGGGCCCCCTGTAGTGAGCACCACTGTTAAATCTCTGCGATCCCATATGTACCCACTGAAGGGTATTTTGCACAGGGTTTTGGCCATTGAACAATTAGAACGGACGATATGACAATCACCCATTCCTCAATACACTTGTAAACAATTAATATATAATAAAATGTGAGCAATATCCCCCAAACACTTTTTTTAATTTTAATATGATAATTCAGTGAATCTTCCTTGAGTCCGCTCTCTCCTTCTTCCTCCCTTTTCTTCTTTTCTATGCTTACTAAAAACCTCCTCCTCCAGTCTCCTTGTTTCACTAATATCCCAGTGACCCCAGTTGGTACCAACCCTTTCGCTTAATTATTCGTTTTGCCGTCTTCTCATTGGTTTCAGCTTGTTGTTCTTCAATTCTTTATCGCCCTGATTTGAGGCGATCCAAATCTATCAGCTGTCAAGTGTTGATATCGCCCTATCACCTTATTTTGAAGGCAATCCAATATGACCCGTTATTACCCATTATCGCCTCATCCAAAGGCGATCAATTACTTATATCTCTGAAACATCCTTGGCGGATTCTGTCCATTGAACCTTTGGTGGAATCCCCCAATGATTCACTTGGTCATAATGGTGGCTTGTAGTCCAGTCATATATATTTGAAACAACCATAAAGGCTTGTTTTTATTTTAGAGAAAACGTTGTTGTTGAACTTTTGTACTAGAGCGTTTTAACCTGGAACCAGGTTGTCATTCACATAGGTGAGGGGTCATAATCTCGTGAGCTTCCCAACAAAGGTAGGAGTGAATATGCTTCTCCTTATAATGATTGGTAGCTTCTACTATAGCGCTCTCATAAGAGTTTAAAATTGAATTGCTAACTCTTGACTAGGAAACAAATTGTTCCTTAAACTAAGTTTGAAAAGGGCGACTGATGGTGCGGAGAGTATTTATGCTAGTCTTATGATGTGTATATGCTCAGTAGACAATTACTTGGTATATCCTTGGGTACTGGTTGGTCCATTTTTCTTCAAATCTTTTCCAAGTCGTCATGTAAATTTTTTAGCATCAGTTGAGAGCACTGGCTTCTGCTTTCTGGTACACTTGGGCTTTTAGGCTTAGAACTTCATATTCACAATGGATGGCCTGAGGCTCTAGTTTGGCATATTTATGATCCATCTTACTAAACCATTCATTTAAGAATTTCATAAATGCTTGCACTTGCTTCATTTTGTAGTGTAAATCTCCTAAAGTAATTTAAGGATTAATTGGGCTAACATCAGGGCAAACTTTACATTCTTATGTATTTTCAACTTTTTTGGAAGTTTCCCATCTTTTTGAGAATCTCGCCTCACACGTTCTTCATTTAAGAAATATGTAACCCAGCGGACCAGGTGTCCCTCTGGAATCCAGTCTTACTTCAGCCCATTCAAGAGCACAGAGTCCTCTTGGAACCTTAGGTCCTTAGGGCTCCTTAAGACCATCAGTTTCAGTGGGACCCTGTGGCCCTTCAGGTCCTTCAGTAATGACTAGCAGTTCTACGTTGCAGTTGGTCAAGCAACGCTTCTACTTGATTTAATCGTTGAACTAATTTAAAAAAGCCTAGATCTGTGTGGCTGCTTCAATGAGTGGTGCTGTATATATTCATGTACTTAATATACCACACTTTGTAGTCAATGAGTGAGGTGGGTCTCCATATATCAATAATTCCAGAACCTAGAAAGGCGATTTGATTCTGAGTATTGTTAATAAGGCGATGGCTATCATGAACTGCTTCATTACTATCTTGAACATAGGCAAAAGCGGCTTTGTAAACTTTTTTTAACTTGTAATTGAGGCCCTTCATCAAGCCTAGATGGCGCAACACCTCTTGGAGTGAAGCCCTACTACCTTGAGAAGATGATGGAGAGCAGTATGTATGGACTGGCGTAGATATGTTTCTACCTCACTAATCAGACAATTGCTTGTCAAGGTAGCTGAACCGTAGAGTCTCTGCATATATGAGGGGATAATGGTAGCTTATGAACGACTGTATTGCCTCTCAGCGAGATAAATTTTAACTAAGAGTTGTTGAATCGTGTTGCCAATGTTGTCAGCTTGAAAGTATAACTGAAAGCAATCTGGTATGGATAGATTGAATTTAAAGTTAGCCTATAATTCTTGTCTCTCTGGTTGTAAAAGCTGTCCCTCAATAAAAGAAGTACTAATCTATTTTTTACTGCTCATCTCCCCCTTTGGGGGATAGTATCCGTTACTATAGTTATCTTCCATGGTTTATGATTGATTTCTCATTAGTTACAACTTGGGGCTTACTGAAGTGAGCACCACAAGCCAGCTTTTTTTAATGAGAAAGCCAGATCATACATTATTAGGTTTCCCAGAGCGGTAAGGAATGGAAGTATTAATCTTTTTGGGATGGCACTTACAAGCGAAATGGCTGTAGAGAGGCAATGGCTAGGCACTTTCACTTTTTCAAGGTCCAATATGTTGGCAACTATCCTTGGTATAATAATAACTATTGCAACTATGCAAAGGGATAAAAAATAAGTATAAATCAATAGGTAAAAATACAATAAATTTATTAGTTAAAAGGTCTCAATATATATATTATGGCTTAGTTCCCTGCGGCAGATAATGAGTTTGGGTCCTCCTTATCCAGGATTTTCACTCCTCAACCAATAGTGAGGTTGAGCCACTGTCATTTTTTGAAGAGGCTTCTAGATTTTCATCTTTCCTTGTTCTAGGGACCTATTTTACAATCATGGATACCAGGACGGAGTTGCATCAGGTGATAATATTTATGCCTCCTTCATTATCCTTTTCATATTAAGGGCAAGGGTCTATCAGGCGACAATCCATTCATTTCCTGAAGGCTAGGTTCTAGGAGAAAATTCAAACGGTTTACTGAGTTAATTTCTAAATATATGAAACTTTCTATAATAGAGCAGACAGTGGTCAGTAAGGCTCCTTTGGTGGCAATTGCTTATGACCTAGTATTTTTAACATCTAAAGCCTTCATAGTTAATCTAGCATTTGTGGGGCTGAGGCTTGCAACTATGGTATACACCTTAAATTCTTTTGCAGATTTCTCCAATAGAGGATCCAAAAGGAGACAATTTGATCACTTAGTGGCAATATATCTGGTTTAAAAGTAAAATGGAGTGCAGATAATGATTACATCGCTTGGGTTTAGTGGCAGCCATCTTTAAAAAATAAACATAAGAGTTCTGTTATCTTGTCTTATTACTTAATAGTCAAAAGATTATAAAGGGCAGTGAATTTTTGTCTTGTATCTATCAGAAAGTTAAATTTATTTACTACTTGAGAGGAAATTTAACCTGTTATTAGAAAGTAGGACCCTAGGGCACCCATGCTGAGCTAAAATGGAGAAAAAGTGAAATAATTCTATATCTTAGCTGTCATCACAGGGACAGAGATAGCTTTTATCTATTTGTCAAGTGGTCATTGACAAGAAGGAAATATCGTTGGCCAAGAACACCAGTAGAGAACTTCCCATCACATTGACGCTAAATACGCTAAATGGCGTTTATGGAGCCACTACTTGATGTTGCTACTTAATTAAATCTTGAGTCCTACAGGTTAAACATTCTTCCAGCACCTAGTGGATAGTTCAATCATATAATCTAGATAACAGCGCTTCCTAAACCATTCATATGCTTTCATGACTTCCTCATTACCTATGCTGGAATGTCCTTCAATAGTGATTTCTGTTTAAAAAGGAGATTGCACATAAGCCAACTATCTCCCATCAACTAGCTTATAAAGCATACTTCCTTAATTTATGTATCATTTGTTATGCATTGCAATTCAGCCCTAGTCTCAGATGTCTCCAGCTCCAAAGGTCAATACAACCTATCAATTCATACAGGCTGTTTTCTCAGGAACTAATACAGTTAGTATATCATGAATCATAGTCCATATGCATTCTGGTGTTTAATCCTGGCGTAGTAAACTATTGTAAAGTCATTAACTTGTAGACGTAGCTCTCATTTCACCAGTTACTCTTAAGGGTCATCCATCTGTTGCAATCACTCAAGAGGCGTGATATGAGACAATGGTGATATATATTCCATAAAGGTAGGTCAAAAGTTCTTAATGGTGATGAGTATGGCCAAACACACTCACTCAACAAATAAATTACTTTTTGCCTTGAACAGTGCTTTGCTAAAGTAGGACACTTGGCTGTACACTTGTTGTTTAAATTTAGAGGATTTTATGATCTATAAAGACTGATAGATCCCAAATGAATAACTGCACAGGTTCAGTATGTGCACAATTTGCGTTGTCTGATAATATATGATAGTCAATTGATAATAGTATGAAGACTATTATCCATAGTTGAGTAGATAACCACTTCTGATCCAACGCTTGAACTGTATTACTTCCACAAAAACTCTTGATGTCGTCAGTAGGGACCTATACCCTTATCCGCCTAACTTTATCCACGCTCAGATCCCTAGTTTACGACCTTTCCTCTGGTCTCGCAGAGTCTACATCAATTCCCATCTTTGCTCAGATTCTCTTCTTTAGTATCCTAGATCCTAACTCTTTATCCTACTAAAGAGTCCCCAATTAAAGAACACATCAATATCTCCTGAAGATGAATATAACTAAAACCAATAATGAATTCTTCTAAATTAGACTCTTTATTAATGTGAATTATCAGGGGAATTTATAGAGGAAATTCTGCGCCCAACCCTCATTTGGCGCCTCAGCCATGAAATGGCAGCTGTAGCGTTGAACTTCTCTTTGACATCTCACTAGCAATGGTCTTCCCCATCCTGGTTAGGATTCCTCTGTCAGACATCTTTGAGACCTAAATGGACAGAGTCAGAAAACGTGTCTCTAACGTTTCCTACTCAATCCCAGCAAACCAACCATATTTGTTGAGTGACCTGCTTAGGTAATGGTACTTGTTACTCAATATGACAGGTCATGAACCAACTGATCAATCTGCTAGTTACAGGCATCATCACTCGCCTTGTAACTTGCTCCTTAAATTCCCAATCGGTTGATGATGAAATCCAATAAATCCCAACTGGTAAACCTGATAGTTAATCATTGATCAACTATCAGATGCCCCAATTCATTAGAAACTCTGCCCAAAGAGATCTTAAGCCTTAACCCAATTAATTCCTGATAGATCTGAACCTGGCGAATTACCTAAAATCCTCAAACATTATTAACCCAAAATTGGGGTCAACCAATATTTAATTCACTCACAATAGGGAATTATCCTCTAGCGATCCATGGTAATTTAGAAGGCCGGAAAGGTGGGCAAAAATCCAAACACTTGTTGATTGTCCAGTTGAGCTAGTATGGCTCCCACAACGTCGTTGCTAGCATTGAGAACAAGAAAGATCAATTGAACTGTGGATAGTTGAGATAAGTTGCATAACTTCAGAAATCATAAGGAGATTAAAAGCTTGAATTCTGCTTGTGTTTTTAATAAAAAGGAAATCCTACTTGCATAAGATAGACTAAAAGCTCAGAATGGTTAGTAAAACTTATTATATATGTCTGTAATAACTCATCATCCAAAAATACTTAAATAACCATTATACTTCAGGGGTTTTTTTCTCAGTAGCGGTTTTTTCTGGTATAGCTTGGATTCCTCACTTAGTTTTTTAATCCCAAGGTCTACATTTGGGTTGGAAAATTGAATAAGTGGAAATTTAAGCTTGAAGAAAGCCTATCTCACCTAGATAAAGACCACGCATATATTCTTTAAGTGCTTTCAAAGGCTTTTGAGAACAACGCGATGTCATTGAGGTAGACTAAAACACACAATAGCTTCAGGTCACAAAGAAGTCCGTCCATCACTCATTATAAGGTGGCTATATTGTTACAAAGCCTCTATAGCATTTGATTTAATTCATATAATACTTCAAGGACGATTAAGGTGCACTTATTTTAAACCTCAAGTGCTATCTTATTCTGTCAATATCCACTGAAATGACCCATTACAGTAAATACTAGGCTCCAGATAGAAGACTTAACAAACTATTTTTTTGGAAGAGGATAGCAAACCGTTTTAGTTACTGAGTTAAGCTTTTTGTTAGTCAATGATGACTTGATGAGCCGATCCTTTTTGTAAGGTAGTAAGAGGGCCGTGTATCAAGGGCTTTAGGAAGTTACCAACAGTCTTGACTCCAGTAAATTGAAAGTTCAGTAGAGACTTGTGCTCCTTCTACTTTACTAATATAATAGGGCCGCGCTACAATTAGGAAATTATCTCATCTTTCTTCATTGTTTATGACTTCTTACATTCTTCCAAAATCATATGTGGAGGTTGAAGACATATCAGCATATTCTCTAAATGGATCTTAAACTTTTTTTGCTTATTGGTCACCTGTTTCTTGACCAGAGTTTCCACAAAGGCCACCAAGGAGGCGTCTCTAATCCAAAATCTTGGATAATTCCAATTCCTTGAATATTATCAATTTTTTAACAAGTGGTGCCATACGCTTTATATCAATGCTCTAGGTAAACCATTTGAGGATTGTTGGTCAAATTAGCTAATAAAACAGAGAAGGGACCAACATATACAGGATTGATAACACAAGAATATAGGATTTCTTTTATTGAGGGGTTGTTGCCCACTAAATCTCCAATAGGTCCATGGAGAATATTCACATGAACCCTAGCATGATAACATCTTGCAACTTTGGGGCGCCAATTTTAACTCTGTAAATACTAGGACATTCCTTCTATCTCATCTACCACATGTGGTTGAAGCTGCACTTGAGGAATTCGGATATAGCACTTATTTATCAATAATGCCATTTATTTTCAGAAGGCAGGTCCAGACCTTGATATTTTCCTTGTCATCCTTGGTAGTTATAGATATTAAAGAAATGCGAGTCCCAAGTATTAATAAGAATATTTAGGGTGAATGAATCACAGTATCTTTATATATGGAGGAATTGAGTCCTTAACAGTACTCATAGCTAGAGTTGTCAATAGCCACAGCTGAGGTGTTCAAGGACAGTTTGCCAAATGGAGTGGTAGCGCAGAGCAGGCTCCTCTAAATCTGGTACATTGTATCTGTAATTTTTGTACTTCATATAATGTGGCAAATCAGGAAAAGTATTGATTTTTTCATGATATAAAACAAAAAGTATACATTAGAGATCCACTGTCAATAATTGCAAGAACCAGAATTTTTGTGAGCCCTGACAGAGATCCTAATTATCAGGCTTTAAAACTGAAGTTGGCAAATTATTAAACATGGTCAACTTGTAATAAGAAGAATAAGAAATATTTAGATGGTTTTTGTCACGTTGAGACTATCTAGTATAAAAGGTATATATTGTCAAATTAAGTAATTTTATTCTCTGGGTTTCCTTGAAGGCGGCTCTTTCAGGAACTGTGATTGAAGAAGTAATATATAGTAGAGACATGCTAGTATTGTCAACACAAAGAGATTCTTTCTTCATACTCATAATTGTTTTTCCGCCTCCTCAGCTCATCTTTGCCAAATTTTTAAACTATGTGGCGTCGTCCTTTTTAGTAGGTTCAAGTTAGTATATCTTTATCTTTTTCTTTAATAGAATGCACTTGAGGTCATCTTGAGATTTTCTGAAGGGTAAGAACTTTATTCACCGTGGATGGTTAATCTCATTTTAGAGCTTCTTTGATTAATTGGATGCACATAAAGTTCCTACTTAGTCCTATAATGTGTAATTGGATATCAAACCATGACTTTAGGGTAGAAATAATAGCTTTGATGGCGTTAACTAAAGTAGTATGATTAGTGTTTATTAAAGATTAAGTGCAGTTGTGAAGTTGACTAGTGATGTCAGCTGGGCTTTCCCCTTATTAAGGTGTATTGTAATAAAGGATTTGTTTCTAATTCAAAAGAATTTAATTACTTCCAAACTCCTGTTTTAAAGCAGCCTTGACCTGCGCGAAGGTTTGTTAGTATTGTAGATGTGGTGTTATAATCTCTTTGGTTTCACCACATAGAAGGGAATATTTATATTTTACTTACTGTCTGTCAGTAGCCACTTCCATCACAATTTTATTAAAATGGAGTAACAACGCAATGCTTTCCTAACCAGGAATTAAATTCTCCCTATAAATGGGTCAAAACTAGAGCCAGAGGGGATGGAAAGAGTATTAATGACTGGCGGTTTACTTTGGATCAGCTCATAGGATAAACATACCATATACTTGCATGGAGCTCTTTGATTGACTTGTCTTCTCAATTTTTAAACCATCATGTACATCAAACTATCAATGGTAATGGCAATCACATTGGCTTTCTCTACCATTTGTGCCTTTAAGGCTAAAAGCTCGGCTTTTTTATTATGTTATAGGGCTTTACAACTTCTGACTCAAGCCCCAAGGTTAGAACAGCTCTTATCAAATTGTTCAAGTCATTTCTGGAGTTTTTGGTTAATACAATTAAATTATCTATTTCTCCAGAAAGTGCTTCCAGGGTAAGGTTGGGATTAAAAGGGCTCCCATCAGGATAGGCACTGCACTCTTGGGATATTCCTTCCAGTTGTTTATGCAGTGTTTTGATCATCATTGACATTTCTCTTCTCCAAGGGTCATTGGCATCTTTGGATCAAGGATTAGTAGATCTTGGAGCCCAGGTGGCTCTTTGAGACCCCAATTCCCATTATCTCCATCAGAGCTCTCAGGAACCATAAGCCTTTGTGATCACCAAGGCTCTTCTATGACATCAAATACAACTGGACCATGAGGCTCTTGGGGCCTGCATTGCCCTCAGGCTCCTGTTACCATAGATAGTTCTTGACATGATCATTGTAATTTTTATCCAAAGCCTCCACCTAGTGAAAACGTTGTACTAAAAACAATTTGAAAGTATAAAATTTCCAGAAGACTTGGAGGAAGTCTGTTACATATTTCATTACTTTGGTCATGACGCGTTGTAGGCAATGGGTAACCTGGTTACCCTGATATCTAGTAAATCTTGAGTCTAGGAGGACGATTTAGTTGTGAGCATTATTGATTAAACATTATTCTCTTAAATCAATTCACGCGATTTGCAGAAAAATGAAGAAGAAGTTTCTTACAACTTGACGATAATGGAGTTTAGATTCTGCATTGTCTCAATTTAGTGTATTGCATCCTGGTGATGTAGTCCTACCAGCTGGAGGATGTGGTGAAGGTCCGGATGAAAAAAAGGCGAAGGTATGGTTTTATCCTGTGGCAGCTCACTAGCAGCCAGGCTAGAGAGCCATAAACTTTCTCATGCAGGAAGGTACAGCTGTGGTGCAGGATTGACTGAATAACTCTCATAAAGTAATTTCCATCTATTTGTTGTTGAATGTTACCACCAATTTTGTCATACCAAAGGTGGTACTTGTTATGATCAAGTATGGGCAGAGTAAACTCAAAAGTATCCCAGAACTCTAAATATTAAGGCTTAAAGGTGGTAAAAACATATTGTGATGTGTTATCCACTTGGTAATAAATCTCTGCTTCATTATAAGGGAATTTTCATTACAAAAATTGTCTTACCTTTTTTATTTAACCAAGGCAAGCTGACCAGGGGATGGGCAGTACCAATGCGTGTGGAGGAACAAGGGGGAAACATATTGAGGGTTGGAAAAATTGGGCATCTCGGGGTACACAGGATACCCCTGTTTCCAGCTGGAACCTTCAGATATGGGGGGTTGGTGCACTACTCTGAGGGGGTTTCCCCCACTATGAAGCAGGCGTGGAGGAAGGGGTCCATGTGGAGGAACCAGAGTGGGAACCATGACTTTATGAGCCTCTGCTGCCTTAGCTTCATGTATCCATAAAGCCAGGGTTGGAAGTGCTCCATTAAGTGGACGTGGAACCTACTGGTTACCCCATGGATGGTTGGGACGGTACCCTTGAACGCATCTAAGGCAATGGTGTGGATTGTTCACATTGCGATGGGTATCATTAGGGAGCAGAGGGTAGACGGAATTGGGGACTTGAGATGGAGTGTGAGGAGGCTCCTTGAGATAGAGAATTCCTGGTAGTCTTGGATCTTAAGCAGGCGCAACTTCCCGTCATATGGCTCAGAATGAAGGGCAGGTTTCTAAGCGGTGGTTTAGGGAACCCTCCCCTCCACATACTGCGCAGGTTTCATGGAGGGAATGGGTGCAGTCCGCCGTTCTATAGGCCCTTCTCAGGCAACAGCAGGTGTTGGCTCTTACCCTTGACTGGAGGATTGGATGGTGCGTCAGCCTCCATATTGCCTTCTGTGTGGCTAGGTCTTAGGGGATGTCCAAAGTGTCTAGGTAGTTGATTCTAGCGATGGTTGGGGTCATAGCGAGTATGTCTTTCTGGGGGTGGTCTTCTGGCTTTCTTATCATGAAGTGGGCTCTGGGTCGTCCCCTTCCCTGCACAGTGCCAGTGTTATCGATGGTCCATCCCATGTGGCGGATGGCTTGAAGGAGACGTTTAAATTGAGGGGGGTTCCATGTGCGCCCGTTGCGTTGGGGCTTTTAGTGAGGTATGTTAGTAGGCGGGATGGGTTGTGTGGTTTAGGTATTTTGAGCGCCTGCGCAAAGTTGGCCCTCGCTGCTCTGGACCAGTGCTGTTGTGGGAGGTCCATGGTTAGCACTTCCTCTATCCAGGTGCCCAGAATGCAGTTGGCGTGGCTCTTGAATTCTATTAAGCCCATGCCTCCACTGGAGCGTGGTCCAAATAGAGTTTCCACCCGCACTGGTGGACAGGATCCAGGCCATAGCCAGCCCTGGATGAGCGCGAAGATTGATGTTATGAAGGTGGGCGAAAAGGGGATTGCATGTGTGGGGAACCACAGCATCAGGAGGATGAGCGAGTTGGAAACTGCAACTCGCCCTGTCAACCCTTGGGATTTCCCTTGAGTGAGGCGATGTGGTTGGATACCCGTTGTAATAAATTATTCTCAATAATCTCATTGACATACCCCCCTGTTTCCAGCCAAATCCCAAGTTGGCGGACAGGGGTGGTGGTGGGGGTAATTAAAAGGGTAGAATGATTGGGCTTTTCCGTCTTGGGTGGTTTTGGGTTTTGGGTGTTGTTGTCTAGTTATTGATGTACTTGTCTAGGAGGATTATTTCTGTTTTCCATTTATTGAGCGATGCATTACTCACAATGGAGTATTCCTCTAGAGTGCGTTCCAACTGTTGGGCATCATTACTGTTAGCTATACCTGTCACACAGTCATCCGCAAAGGCTAGTATCTTGAATGGGGGCTGGCCTTGTGCAGTTATGCCCATGAGGCGTGAGTCAGCAACGTGGAGGAGTGGATCAAAGCTGAAGTTGTAGAGTAGTGGGCTGAGGGGGTCCCCTTTTTTGAGCCCTTTGCATGGTGTGATCTTGTCAGTTAGGAAGCCAGGGCCACACACAGCCATAGAGGGTTCTCTGTGAGGAGCTTGCTCAGTTAATGAACCTGGGTGGGAGGTTGAAGGCGCTTAGGCATTCCTTCAAGTATGGCCAGCTAACTCTGTCATATGCCTTCTCCTGGTCAAGGAATACCAGAGCTTCTGTCGCTTTGGACTGGCATATATTGGTGACGGCGTGTATATTAGACCAGATGGAGCGCCATGGTTTGAAACCAAATTGATTGGGTGATAGGGCTTTAGAGGCTAGTGTGCCTAGTCTGGTAGCTAGAATCTTTTTAAGTAGTTTTGTGTCAATGTTTGAGAGTGCAATTGGGCGCCAGTTAGCCAGGTACAGTCTGTCGCCATTTTTAAACAGGGTAATGACATAGGGGTACTGGCCTCCAGGCAGGAGACGTTTCTCCAGCAGGCACTGGTTTATTGAAGATAAGTGGAGGGGGTAGATCTTTTTAAAATGTGTTTTATAAAATTCGTAGGGTATCCCATCAGTGTCTGGGCATTTCCTATGCGGTGCATCGCGGACTGTGTTCCAGAGCTCCTCCTGCGTTATCAGGTTTAGGAGACTATAGTCCAGCGGTGCACTCTGTATTCTGGCGGTGTGTAAAAAATTTTATTTTTTAGGGGTTGGATGGGATGTCACGATAAAGTTCAGTGTAAAAGCGGTGTATTTCTGCCTTGATTTCCATTAGGTCAGTTGCCACAGTGCCGTCAGCTTTGCAGACCTGTGCACACTGGGGCAGGTTGCCTCAGGAGTGGTATTGGCAGAAGTAATACGCCAAACAAGTTTTGCCTTCTTTTATATACTTACCTTTCTGTGATAACTTAATTCTGTGTTGGTGTTCGTAGATGAGGGCATTTAGGAGGGTGGAGATTTCCTCCCATTTGTGCCCCCATTTGGGGCTGTAGCTGTACTTTGGGGTGTTAAGTTCTAGGTGGTCTAGTTCCAGCAAGGTGCGCCTGATTGTGGCTTTAATGCAGTGTACTTTTACAATGTGAGATGGCAAGTTTTGTTTGTTAGTTCAGATTTGGATTTTTCCCAAGTTTGATGGGATCTGATGAAAATGGGGTTGTGTATTCTGTGTTTGTGGCTTTGTGCTCAACCCAGCCATAAATTTCAGGTAATTTTATATTCTCCGGGTATAGCTTCCTCCATAGTGACGTCTGCATTTGAGTGTGGGTTGGCGTGAGCTGCACTGAAACTAGGCGGTGGTTAGAGAAATTGATCTTTTTAGTAGTGAAGTTAGAAATGAACAAGCAACAGGTTTCAGTGCAAGGACGTGGTCGATGCAGCTCATTGAGATGAGCATTCACTTGTGTATGCTAGGGTGGGTCATGTGGGGGAGGAGTGGAGACCCAGGGGGAGGGTGACATACAGGCCAAGGGATGCCTTCATTGCGCGGAACTTGATGTGTCCCAGTGGGTATCACATGGGGTAGGGCCATCAGTCTGTGGTGGGATTGTCCCAGCAGTCAAAATCGCCCAGCAGGATGGTTTCTGGTGGGAGGTTGAGCGTCAGGATGGCTTTGAGGAATTGTTTCCTCCTGGTTGCGGTGCACAGTACATAGATACAAGTTATCAAGACTGTGGCCTCTTGGTTTGCAATTGTTGCGGCCAGGACGCGACCATGCTGATACAAGGAGGAGTCATCAATTTTTAATTTTTTGTTATTTCAGATGACCACCCCAAAGTGGGACGTCCATACCAACTGGGAAGGGAGACCCTGGCTGATCAGGATCCCTCTTCCCCCTGTAGACAGTGAGTTTCTTGTATGGCCAATATGTCTATAGGGGGTTTGCGCAGGAAGTCCAGCTTTTTGACTTGGGACGCTTGAGCCCTGACTCCTGTGATGTTTAGCATCCCTATTGGCACTGATTTGCCCGCAGCGCCTCAGGAGTGGTTGGTTGGGCCTTCCTGCCCTAGTCCCCCGCTCATTTCCTTGGACTTGCTTCGTGTGATTGGGCCAGTCCACTCTGAGGCGTTTTGCGGCTCCTTACCTTGTGATGGTTTCATGCGGGTTTTGTTAATTTAGGGAATATATTAAGCTTTTCTTCACGTGATTCTGTGAGACTCAGATTAATGCGCTGATTGGTTTCTGATGTTTCAGGGTTTGATTTTAAGTTCTGGGCCCTATTGTCTCGCCCATAGTGAAGTCAAATTGTACAGGTAAGTTTATTTGATTGAAATTATGTGGTGATTCAGTCATATTGTTGAGAAAATTTTCAGCGTGGGTTGTCCAATTTGACTTTTTGGCTCAGTTAATATCCTCCATGGCTCCTTCAGCTTGGGCATTCTTTTCTGATTAGTTGTTTCAGCCAATTTCCTCTCTGTTCAGCTGGATTTGGTCCAGGTCAATGGAGGAGGTCATGAGTGATGCGGCCTTAGCCACTGCCCGCTTGCAGGCCTTCTGTACCTGTTTGCATGATTTGGGTTATACTGGGTCTATGAGGATGTAGTGTCCATCCTCTCCCCAGAGGAAAGCGTGAAAGGCGTCAACCATTTTTCCAAAGGTCTCTTTGTCTTCGTCCATAGCGTCATTGCAGAAGTTTAGGGCCAAGATGCCCTCCTTCATGGGGGCCGCGTGTTCCTTGTGCTCCAGTGCAGTACAATGGTTGCAGATGGGCGGTGCGCATTCTGGTGTGATGCGGAAAGGCTTCAACACACCCCTGTCTGGGAGGTGGAACACCGTGGTGCATATGATTTTGGTTAGGTCACAGCTACATTGGGGACCAGGTTGATCATGGTGATTGCCTTTCCTGTGCACAGGTTTGGCATCAGGTGGAATCGCTGCAATTCTAGTTTTTTGATTTCTCCATAGCTCTGAAGGCTGATTTGGAGTTCCTCCTTGATTAGTTTGCAGTAAGGGTGGTGGGGAGCAAGTTGAATGAGATAAACAAAGTATTTGCTTTGTTCCATCTGGTGTGCGTGGTGCACACAATTCGTTTGCCCTCAGGGAGGGTGTAAACTTTTGGGTATGTTTACTGCACAGGTTGGCCGTTGAGTAAAACTACAAACACTAGTTGTATGGTGACAACTAGTAGGTTGAGTCTTCAAAATAAGTGGCAACGAATCCACTCTGGTAATGGTAATTGAGAAAAACAACTAGGGACATATTTTCCCTTCAATCTTCAATTTAGGAGTAATATATAAAACTATATTGCAGTTGAATTCTGTTTTTTATTAGAAAATGTTAGGGGTTTTTATAGGCAAAAGGCGGACAACTTTTCAGATAATTCTCTACAAACCAACTGATTAGTCCCCCAAAACTTCTAACCCTTGGGATTAACTTCCAACAGTAGTGAATGTCTTCATCTTAATTAATCCCCAGCAGTGTAACCATTTATGGATCAGCAACCATCCCCATGTGTTAGGAACTGTACACAGATGGTTTGGGGCCGTGTTACCTGATTATGACTACTAGCTACTTCCAAAACAAGCGTTACAATTCTTCAGTAGCATTGTTAAAACGACCCTAATTGTTTAGTGCCTCTGCTGTAACAATAGATTTAGAAATCTGACTATTGGCAATCATGCCCTCATTGAATTACTAATTAAAATTGTTGGGCGTGATGCCCAACAAAATACTAATCAAACCAATTGTCAGCTTATGTTCTTTAATGAATTTCAACTACTAATTTAGTCAGGGATGATCCCCGATGAAATAGTAATCAGATCTCATCATTGGATTAGGTCTTTTGATTAATTACAGCTAATAATTTAGCTGTGTGTGATTGTAATAAACGGTATTAAGCCGTTTATTGCATTTTGATTCAGGTTCAGATTTTCTGAATCTGAATCAGTTTATTTAAAATGATTTTTGGTGTTTGTTGAGTTTGGGCGAGGCCCCAGAAGGGCGACATTTAAGGTTGAGCCCATGCAATTCTGAACTTCATTTGGAATTCTCTCTCTTTCTCTGGTGGCCTTGGGGCCACCCTTACCTTATCTTACCTGATGATCCGCGCACAACAAGTTTTTGTCATGTCAACAAAAACTTGGGTTTTCAGGGTTTGATCTCCCTGAATATCCTGTCTTTTCCTTGGTGTTTGCGGCATCAGATTATTGGGATCCTGTTCATCAGCAACTTTTTATTTGGTAATAAATAAAATAAGGTTAATTCCGGGGTTTGCAACCTCACTTACCTATTTCATCTTTTTCTCGCTCTGAATTTCCCTAATTTTGAGGTTTACTACCTTGAGAGTCCAGCTCACACTGGACATTTGGCATGAATTGTGTCAAACCTAAGGTAAGATGGCAATCAGAAACTGGGACGTTTCCAACTTTTACAGTGATGGCCAATAAGATATTAATCAAAACAATTGTCAGATTATATCCTTTAATGAATTTCAACTACTAATTTAGTTGGGGATGATCCCCAATGAAATAGTAATCAGATCTCATCATTGGATTAGGTCTTTTGATTAATTACAACTAATAACTCAGTTAGGCATGATTCCCAACAAAATGTTAACTAAAATAAACCATCGGATTATATCCTTTGATTATTTATGATTAATAATTTAGTTGGCAACCATTGCCAAATAATTGGTTGCTTTTAACAACCATCAATTTTAATTAGCAAGTGAGATGGATAATGTAGTCAACCAGATTTCCAACACATCCCCCACTTGAGCAGATTACCCAGCGAGATTTTTTTTCAGAAGCACTTTCTTTTTTTCAAGACTTAACTAATAAGCCTAGTTCAGAAGTCCATCTGCCAGACTTAACTATCTCATTAGTTCAGAGGTCCCCTTCTCACTGCCACTCCTGTTGAGTGCGTTCATATGGCCTCATGCCATACCAGGACTATTTGCCTCAATACTGGCCATAGCCTGGAAAACCTGTACTCCCCCAGGTTGGGCTCTCCATTTGCGATCAGAGCAGATCTTCATTTTAGGGATAATATACTTTAGCACCTTGGGACTAATTCCAATGGGCCCAGTTGAACCTGAGCTGGCCCTGCTGACAATAGTAGGGAACAATGCTAAATAGTTTTGAATACAGGTAATTAAATTTTCATTGTTCTTTTTTTGTATATATATCATTATTATTGAATTATTTTTGCTTTTTATAGTTTTCTTTACTTTTCTTTTTTTATTCTTTTTAGTGCCAATTTTTAAATACATTCTATGAACTTGGTTAACTATATGATCATTGAGGATATCTTTGATTGTATAGGCATCCATTGCCAATTTAGAAATTACTTCAAATGGACCTATCCATAAGGCATCCAGATTATTTTATTTGGACAAATCCATGCATATCACAATAGGATACTTTATCCCCAATTTCAATTCTTTTTATGGGTGGTCATTTTTTATCATCATACTTTTTAGCCTGTATCCTTTTCCAAAGGGTTTTGGCAAATTCTTGAGATTGTAAATCAATCATAATATTGGCTAATCAATTTAAATATTGATCTGGACTCATCCCTGAAGTTAATTACAATGCTGAGTATAGAATTGGTGGTAAGGCGGCTTTTCTTCCATATAGCAATTCAAAGGGTGTTTTCCCAGTTGAGGGATGATAGCTGACATTATAGGCAAATGTCACCAAAATTTAAGTATGAAGCCCAAGTAGATGTTTTTCCTGCAATCAACTTTCATAACATTGTGGCTATGGTAGCGTTCACTCTCTCAACTAGTCCATTCATCTCTGGCCAATATGGGACTGATACAACCCCCTTGATTCCCGTCAATTCGTTCAATCAGGGTATGGCAAATGAGGTAAAATTCGTTTCATTATCATTCAGGATCCCTTGAGGGCAGCCATGCTGATATATCACTTGATCCAGAATAAATTTGGCAGTATTCAATGCATTGACCCATACCATAGCCTTTTTTCAATCCATCAGGTCAGGTGATCATCTGCAACTATGATATATCACATTCCTCCAGTGCTTGTACTTAGAGGTCCTATGACATCAATTGATACTGTATGCCAGGCGAATCCTGGTCGCACTAAACAATATCCAGCCACATTTTTGTGTGGCTTGTGGAGCTGACACTCTGTACAACAGGAAAGGAAATCTGCTGTATCATAGCATAACGATTCCCAATAGTAATAGTGATGAATATGCTCTAGAGTTTTCTTGAGGCCACCATGGCTGACAATTTTGTGAGAAATGCAAATTATCTCCATTCATTTGGATGGTTTTGGGAACAAAAGCCTTTTATCGTTCACTATTTTTTGAATAGCTGTCTGTTCTTTTGTTCTGTTCCCTCCATGGCTTTTTGTAACGCTGTTTGAACTTCTGGTGGCTCATCCTCCAACTCTCCTTTAACCAATCGTTCAGATAGGTCATCAGCACAATCTTGTACTGCAAGAATTGCCGGTAGTCAGGATAATTCATTAGCATTTTTGTTTTTATCCCTGGCATGATGTTTGATTTCATAGTCAAATGCTTGCAATTTCAAGGCCAATAGTGCTAATCTTCCCTCAAGTTTTTTTAAGTTATGCAACCAATGAAGAGATGCATGATCAGCTACAACCTTGAAATGCATCACATGAATATAAACACAAAATTGCTTGCAAGCGTAGATAACTGCAAGACATTTGCACTTGGTGACTGTATAAGTCCTTTCAGCATTGGTTAAGGTACAGCTGACATATTCCACTGGGTGTTCTTCACCTTGTTCATCCACTTGACTAAGTACAGCACCTATTGCCATGAGCAATGCATCTAATTGTATATTAAACGGTTGGTCAAAATTTGGATATTTGAGTGTTGGGCTGGTCATTAAGTATTGCCATAATTTGTCAAATGCTCCTTAGGGCCATTTCATTCCATTCAAACCCTTTTTCAGATTCTTAAGCAGATGGAATAATGGATCCACTATTTTTGTAAAGTCCTTAATAGAACGGCGATAATAATTGACCATTCCTAAAAAGACTTGTATATCATGAACACTTTTTGGCAATGGCATCCGCTCAATAGCATCGATTTTTGTCTTTGAGGTTGTAATCCATCCGCGTTTATAATGAAGCCCAAATATTCTAGCTGCTCCCTAAAGAAGTGACACTTTTGGGGCTTGATTTTAAGATTGTCAGCAGTTAATTTCTTGAATACTTCCTCTAAGTGTTGTAAGTGCTAAGTGAATGTTTGACTAAATACATTGATATCATCTAGATAGACTAGAACACAGGACAATTTGAGGTCATATAAGATGGTATCCATAGCCCGTTGAAAAGTTGCAGGGGCATTACATAAGCCTTGGGGCATCCGCATAGGTTGGTAAAGCCCTTGTGCCGTTATTATGGCACACTTCTCCTTCTCCTCAGGTGACATATTAATCTGCCAATACCCCGAGATGAGGTCCATCGCTGAGAAGAATTTAGCCCCGCCTAACTGATCCAATGCATCATCAATTCACAGCAAGGGGTAATAGTCTTTTTTGTGATTTTATTAAGATGGTGATAGTTGATTACAACTTGATTTGACCTGTCCTTCTTTTGATGATTAATATCAGACTAGCCCATGGGCTGGATGAAGGCACAAGCAATCCGTGCTTCAACAACTTTTCTATTTCTTTGGTAACTACCACCTCAGCTGCTCGGGACCTTTGAATAGGTCTCATTTTAATTGGGGCAGCTTCCCCAGTGTCAATTTGATGGAGTATGTTTTCTGCACACCCAAGATCGTGGTCATTTTGGGCAAAAATAGTTTGATATCATTTAAATAAAGCCAATACTTCATTTTGCTGATCTTTGGTTAATCCTGATAATTGTTCCCAAGATATTAATGTATGAATGCATCCAGACAAATCACTAATCCCATTTCATTTAAATCCCCAAATTTGTGGAAGGAATGGAGCTCTGTTATAGGGATTAACTGGGCAAACACAACTACTTGATTTCGCTTGATTATCATTGGCGTTTTTCCTAGATTGGCTAATAGAATATGAATTTCCCCATGACCAGGAATTAGGATCCCTGGAGCTACCCAAGGTTCAATTCTTGATCTTCGCCAGGATCCTCAATTTCTATATATAATTGCTCAGGAATTTTCAGAGTCAGTCCAGTATTGACCACTGTCTGCATCCCAGGTGGTAGGATTAATTCTCTTTTTACTCGTATTGGGATCCCTCAGTTTTCATTCACACATTTTGGTAGAGGGTGGATCTTCTTCCCAACTAGTTTATAACCAATGGGAAGGATGCCATCCTTATATATCACATTTATAAAGTTATTTCTCCAAGTGAGGGGGGCATTCCCCTTCCAACGATAGATCAATGGTAGCGTCTGGCCCAAGATTGTCATAGTATTTGCCTCAAAGTCACAATTTACTCCATACTTCCGCATGAAGTTAGTGCCAATGAGAATATCATAATTTTGGTTAAATAGAAAAATTTCTGGCTCAGACACAACTAGAGATCCAAAAAGAAGGGGTAAGGCACAATAAGCCCCACAGGAGGTAGTAGGGTTGGGCCCAGCAGTACCATACTGCTTTTGATGTGCTATATCTGGCGAAATCTTTAGAAGTTTTATCAATTTGGTAGAAACAAAATTGATTGGTGCACCACTATCAATAATAGCCCTTACTTCTACTTGGTTAACCAAAATGTCAGCATAAGTACACTCAGAATAGTGGGAAATATTGTTTACTGAATGTATAGTAGCATTGGTTGACAAATCCAGAGTGTGAATAATTTGGGCTGATATATCTGGAAATGAATCCTTTATGGTAGTGATAAGAATTGAAACGTTAATGTCTTCCAAATTTGTCTTTAGCAATTTATCTTGATCATCAGCGTTTTGGGCCTTTTTTAAAAGTTGATGAGCATAAGGTTGGGCAATTTCTGATATAATTTTTCAGGATTAATTGCATTTGTTTTTGATCGAGTTATAGCATGGATATTCACACCTATGCTCCACTCAGAAGAATCATGAACAGGTTCATCCACAAATAGGTCGGAGGTATCAATTTTTTTAAACTTGTCTGGGGGAACTGGGCAGTCTGCAGATCTAGATCATTCCTCATCTAGACCGCAGGGCCTTTCCTGACTCCTCATAGGTATTGTCTTCCTGAACAACGTTCACCTGATTTTTTGGTTTCTTTATCCAGCACTGGGCATCATAGTGTCCAGTATTTCTACATCTGTTACAAGTAATGCGTGGGGCATTACTAGACCATTTTGGACCATCGGGGGTTTTCCCCATTTGATTGGGGAAATCCTTTTTGGGCTTGGGATTTTTTGTCAAATTTGAATTAAAAGGCTGTTGTTGTTTTACACTTCAATTTGGTGCATCAAAAGTGGAAGCCAATTCTTTCAGGTGCTCCACCATTTGAGGAGTAGTGCTACTACTGGTGAAGGTTGATGACATGATTTGGTGTAAATCCCAATAGGGTCAGAGTGCTGCCTTCATAGCAATGCAAGTATCAAAATTGCTCAAGTTATCAGCTTCTGTCAGGATTTGTGCTTCTTCATAAAAGCGGTCAGTAAATTCTCCTAAGGTTTCATCTTCTCAGAATTGTATTCCCATGAACTCCTGTTTTCAGTTAGCCATTCATTCAGGGCTTCCAAATTCTTCATTATTGCATTTTTTGTCTCATTATAAGACCAATTTTACCCTCACTTTGGGGTAATACCAAGTTTAGACAAGTGGTGTCTGAACAATTGATAAAAGTAACAGCTTTTTGGCAATCACTGCAACCAAACATGGTCATTTCAAACAATCTGAAGAAATCCAGGGCATTATCCTGATGAAAGGGTGGCAATTTTTGGGGTGGGCCGAAAAAACTCAGTTTCCACATGCTCAGTTGTAGGATGAGTAGTGCGGCTAGCCATTCTAGCACCAGTTGGTGTGTTGTTGGGGGTCATTGCCAAGATGGCGGCATAGGCACTTGGCATATTTTGAGTAGGCTGAGTGCTCCCTATATTACTTTCATCTTCATATAGGTCCTGATCCCCAATCTCCATTTCCACATGAATACAAGTACACTTATATTTTTTCATTCTTGTACTTGTTTCTGGAGCTAACTATGTTTTCCCATAATAAACGATTTTTACAGCCTCAGTTTGAAGTGCTACTTTGAGCAGGAGTAGCTCCTTCTCCACTTTGGAATATTGTTGATCTAACTCAGATGTTTTTCCGGATAATTCATTATTAACTTCTGTGACAAGGTTGACATCTTCTTTCACCTTGAAAACACGATTCTCCATTCAGAATAGGTCATCCTGAGCTGCTGACATTAGAGTGGTCTGATTCACACTCTCCAGCTCAGTCCATAATCGCTTATTCTCTCCCTGCACTGAAGACATGGTGGTACTTCTTGACAAGACTCAACTACGCCCCCTGTAGTGAGCACCAAGTGTAAACTTTTGGGTATGTTTACTGCACAGGTTAACTGTCAGGTAAAACTACAAACACTAGTTGTATGGTGACAACTAGTAGGTTGAGTCTTCAAAATAAGTGGCAACGAATCCACTCTGGTAATGGTAATTGAGAAAAACAACTAGGGACAACTTTCCCTTCAATCTTCAATTTAGGAGTAATATATAAAACTATATTGCAGTTGAATTCTGTTTTTTATTAGAAAATGTTAGGGGTTTTTATAGGCAAAAGGCGGACAACTTTTCAGATAATTCTCTGAAAACCAACTGATTAGTCCCCCAAAACTTCTAACCCTTGGGATTAACTTCCAACAGTAGTGAATGTCTTCATCTTAATTAATCCCCAGCAGTGTAACCGTTTATGGATCAGCAACCATCCCCATGTGTTAGGAACTGTACACAGATGGTTTGGGGCCGTGTTACCTGATTATGACTACTAGCTACTTCCAAGGCAAGCGTTACAATTCTTCAGTAGCTTTGTTAAAACGACCCTAATTGTTCAGTGCCTCTGCTGTAACAATTTATTTAGAAATCTGACCATTGGCAATCATGCCCTCATTGAATTACTAATTAAAATTGTTGGGCGTGATGCCCAACAAAATATTAATCAAACCAATTGTTGGATTATGTCCTTTAATGAATTTCAACTACTAATTTAGATGGTGATGATCCCCGATGAAATAGTAATCGAATCTCATCATTGTATTAGGTCTTTTGATTAATTATAACTAATAATTCATTTGGGTGTGATGCCCAATGAAATGTTAGACAAAATCAACCGTTGGATATATCCTTTGATTATTTATGATTAATAAAATAGTTGACAACCATTGCTCAATCAGTTGTTTTTACAACTGTCAATTTTTAATCAGCAAGCGAGATGGATAATGTGGTCAACAAAATTTCCAACAGAGGAAACTCTTGATACATACTTAACCATGGCTTCTGCATCCTCTTCAGTTTCAAATCCCATATTTATCCAGCTGTGGTGGATGGTGTGGGTGGTAACGTACACATCATAGGGAAGAGGGAGGCCTGTGCCTCAACTAACTTCTCCCACAGAGTTGGGGACTCTACCCCTAAGAAAAGTTAGAGCCTGTGTTCCACTTTTAATAGGGGCTGTGCGTACTGTATTTCCATATTAGGTTTGCTTTGTGGTTTACTTCACAAACCCAGGTGGTGTTTGAGTTTGTGGCTTTTTGGTGGCGTTGGCTCCCAAGCCTCCTCCAAAGCATTTTTTGCCCTTTGGTGCACCTCTTTGGCCATTGCCAGATATGGCTTTAGCCCAGTTTAGTTAGATTTGTTGAATTTGCTCATCTCACCTGTGTGATTATCAAAAATTTCTGGTCAAATCAAATATTATTAACTGATGTTATCATTATGGGAAAGAAAAGTTTTTTAAAAATTGTCTTACATTTTGTGATCAGCTTTTCTACTATATCAACTTGGGGACCCCTTTAGTGAGAACCACTTTTAAGCTTCATTGTTATAGTGGAGCTGAATGTTCAAGTTTTATAATTTTCCCAGAGGTGTTCAGTTTGGAGATTCTAGCTTCCCTCAGGATGGCACTTGGTAGCAAAATGGCTTTTAAAGGGTATGGATATGCACTTTTGCATAATAAGGGTTGCAATGGCAACTTTTCCAAGGTTACAACTAAAATACAATTAGATGTTTTGAAACTTTGAAGGAACTCAAAAGATTATGCTAAATTATAGATTTCATAGAATTTGTAACAGCTTTATTAAATTAAAACTTATTGTAAAATAAATGGGCCAATAGGAGTCCTGTGGTTTGAGGAACATTTTCATCCTCCCTAATCAGAAAATTTTCTTCTCATTTAAAAGGAGGGTTGAGCAATAGCCTTTGTCATCTGTCAACCTCTGGATGTTTGCAACCTCATTGTCCTGAGACTACAATGTTGATATTCTGGGATTTTAGTAAGCTTTTATGCTAAAATCATCAATCAATGGACGATTTTAATTGGTTCCCTTTGTAATTCTCGATTTCTTAATTCAATTTTTTTAATTTGGAAAACATTACTGACTTAATAGGCGGCGTGACAAACATTTCAACAAAACAATACTCTGGAGGAGGCAATTTGATTTTTTCACCATTTAGATCTTTGATGAGGTGCTCTATTTATTCACCATTATGAAATATAACACTGCCAGTGCAAAATTTAATTAAAATGAGAGTAATAAAATATTGACTAGGGCACATGTTATACTTGAAACTTATAGTGAATCATGCTTAACAATGACATACTGTTATCCTCAGTTTCATTTTTGCTTGTTGTCCAAGCACCATCATAGCATAGGTATGTTACCATTTAAAAAATGTGATAAAATGTGGACTTTTACCGTTCTTGCACTGAAAAATATTATGTATTAAAAATTTGTAGCAGAAAGTTTTCAACATAAATTAGCCAAATAGCTTTTAGGAATTCAGCTTTAAGATTACTAGATTACTAGAAAATCACATAGGTCCTTTAATGTAACAGAATGCAAATACAGACCTATATCATTCTTTAACATATGATATAAGTATCTGTTTTAACTTATGCAAAGAGAAACTTCTGAGAGATTGCAGGCGCTTTAGATGGGCCTTATACAATATTATCAAGCTTTATACTAAAGATACATATGTAAAATGTTATTGTTCTGGCATAAAATGGTGTGCATGTAAGATATCTAATATTCTACAGAATTCATCTTTTTTAGAAAAATGGCGTAAAAGTTGCCAGAGAGGAGGGTGATATTTCTCACTATTCTATTGATTAAGCTAAAGCAAAAGTTTTATCCAGAAAATGAGTTTAGACAGGAAGTAAATGATGGTAATTAGAGAGATTTTTAATTAGGCTTAGTTTGGTAAGAGATTAATTTAAAACTTAATATTAAAGTAGCACTGACATTGGCTGTTAACCCAAAAAACAAATTGGCAAAAAGGTTATAGTTAGAGTTTTTAGTTTCAATATCTTTGTCACGCCAAAATGTAGGCAAAGTGATTCAAAAGTTTTACAAACTGATTAGTAACATTTACAAGTAACTTTCTTTAATATACTTGCACATCATAGTAGCTTATAAAAGGCTGTAGTAATTATGTTAAAAAGATTTTTGCTCTTTACTTAAGAATTACCTAGTTTATAACTACCTTCTGTTCAGATACACAATAGTTTTTTTAGTTGGAAATCAAAAAGTAAAATAAAAGAGCAGTACAGCGTTGTAAACTTTAATCAGGGGCAGTCCCAGCGGTAAGTGACTAAAAGAACCTGAAGTTAGGCATAAAGTTTTTATATTAGTATTGTTTTTAAAAAGTAAATGTTAGTAGGTGATATGTCATTCAATGACTAGGTGATTATTAAATGAGCTCCCCAAAATATACCACTCTCATCTTACAAAATTTAAGGATTTCAAAAAAGGTTTATATGTCTATATAAGTTAAGTGATTATATCTTTGTTCCCAAAGTCTTGATAAAAAAATGTTCTATAATTGCAGAGAATTATTATGCAGTCTGAAAGGCATGATACAATACTTAAAACATATATATGACATTGATGTGCTTTATCATTAGTATAAATGTATATGTTACCTGTTGAGAAGCATTTATAATTAAGTTGCATAGGTACTCGCACCTTACAATTATAAGTTAAAAGTCTCTATTAAGGCTTTTAGTAAAATTTGCCTCAGTAAAAATATCAGTCTAATATAAGTCATAGTCTTATATACCATAAAATTTGATGCTTATAACATTTTATAAGACAAAAGATGAATTACTAAGTCATATATAAATTGTGTCTTTTTGTTTGAGTTGCCTATACCTCTTCTCCATGTTATATAGTCAACAAAGCTCATAGTTTAGTTGTTAGTGCATTAAAAATTGGATTAAGATTAAAATGCTACATTAATAAGGGAAAGTTATCTTAGATAATAATAAAAATTTTATCATTTTGAAGTAAGTTTAAATAAAAGTTGCTGTATCCATGGTCCTGTAGACTTTTAGAGCCTACACAAAAATTTAACTTGATAAGGAAGTAGGTATTAACTCAAAATTTATTTTTCAGTAGTTAAATGGCTCTGTGATTTAAAAGGCTGTTTAATCATCATATCTTTGATTATATCATTTTAATAATTGCCTCCACCTACCTTCTCTTCAGGTAAAACCATATGGTTCAATTTGACAAAAACTATATACCCTCTAGAGCATTGTGTTATCAGTAATAAAATAAATATATGAAACCATTATGTCAGAATTTCAGATGACCACATAATCCAACCTTTTAACCAATTAATAGATTTGATGATTAAAATATAAATATATAGTATCAGCAACAGTGGCCAATTGATGGGATTATTGTCAGACATCATCCCCTAATGATATTTAGAGGTTGCCAACTAATGAAATATCAAAGGTCATCATCCCCAATAACAATTGAGGCCACTGACTAATGAGATTATTGTCAGGCATCATCCCAACAAAATCAAGTAATAATTTGATATGGGAATAACACCTGATATTTGAACTGTAGGGAATCATTCAAAGTAAAATGGATTAGAGTTGTCAGAAACTACCAAAACATTTGAACGCCAGAGGAAGAGTAGAATTGTCATTGGCTGAAACAATTGATTTCAAGTCCCTAATACCAATTGTTTGGTCCACTGAACACCTGAGGATTACGCTGCTTAAGAAACTCAAGGCAACGGTACCTGACGAGATTTGGTGCCTAACACTTGAGGGTCAAACCAGTATAGGAGCAAAAATAATTCCCAGTGGACAGCATAAAAGTTTTGTGTAATTTTAACTATAAAAACCCCAAATTATTCCCTAATAAAAACAGATTCAAACTTTATTTTAACTAGGTTGTTTTAACATAGGTTGTTTTAACATTACTCTTAGGAGAAGAGTGCAAGGATCAGATATCCTTAAGTTGGTTTTATCAAAATCTCCACCTGGCTCTGCAAAAAAGAAATAGGGAAAGCGTTCCCTACCAGTATCAAGATGTCTTCAAGAGGAAGAAGCATCTGTCTAGCGTTGTACAATACACTCAAAGTGGATTTTGGGGATTCAACTCTAATAATAGTCTTCATACTATTATTGCCCCAGTTACTCAATTTCAATCAAATCAACGCAAGGATCCATGAATCTGTGCAGTTTAAATCTAGGGCCAGAAGCGAGCAACCAACCAGACCAAGGATTTTAACACCTTATAAATACAATTTTGCTTTCTTAGCCCTTTGTTATGTTTAAAAATCTTTCTATCATATATAGTAAAGGTTAATATCCTGGTAGCTTCTGTACCACCCTCCTAAAGTCAGATAAATGCAAAAATTATTGTAAACAATTTAAGTGTACAGAAAAAATAATATAAAACTGAATGCGTAATTTTTGAGTTAGTTTTATAGTTTGTTGGACACAATCCACCACTTACATGACTAATAAGTACTGGTTTGAAAAAAGTCTGCGGTCAAGCTTTTACATATGATATATCCTAAGATGACCATAGAAGTTGCAAAAACCTTCTTGCTTTATAATTGCTGACTTATAACCTTTGGTACACATTTAACTCTATGCTTTTATCTAAGTTTTAGCAAACATCTGTCTTATCACATCAAAGTTACCTACTTATATAATATGATACTTAAAGTTATAATATCTAAGCTGTTGATTGATTAGGTGAAATTAATTAGATTGTCAGGCAGATGGCAAGTAGAAAATAGACTGGCCTACCAGCCTGGATGCCGGAGCATCCAAGTGGCAAACCAGAATGCCAGGGGCACTGATGCTGGTATGATGGATATGGAACTGGAAGGGAACTTAAATCTCAACAGATAAAAATGGAAATTTGGGGGAGGGTGTTTTTATTGGAAAATTTAAGAGAAGAGAATCCACCAACAATTTTCTCAGTGTAATGTGCCCAATTAAATAGTCATCAATTTTGGGGAAATATGCTGGGATCAGGTTCTGCAAGTTTGACCTAAGTGAACTATTCAGGAATGGGCGGGTTAGTTCCCTGGGGGACTGACATTGCAAAATTCAGCGACGAGCCAAGCTTTGGTCAGGTTGACCTAACTGGTGAACTATTCAGGAATGGGTGGGTTAGTTCCCTAGGGACTGACATTGCTAAGTTTGGTGGCAGGCCAAATTGCAGTCAGTTCAACCTAAGAGGTGAACTATTTGGGAATAGGAGGGTTAGTTCCCTGTAGGACTGACATCACAAAATTTGGTGATGAGCCAAGTTGCGGTCAGTTTATTGTATTAGGCGCAACACCTGATTTTCTGGCAGAAAGCTGCCCATTGGGGGTGATTTCTGATGGATTTGGGAGGGGGGAAGATTTTCGAACATCATGTAAACTGAATTGCAACCGTTGGGCGTTCCAGCTGATAGATCAGCCTTCATACCTCTTCAACCATTTGAAATCTGAGTATTCAGCTGATAGCCACTCAAATTAGTTGCAATCAGTTCCATTTTGGTGATCTTGGCCCAGATTTTACTAATTCCTTATAACAGTTCTGCCAAGGAGAGTGCAAGTACCAGAAGCGGGATCCAAAGCTGAAGGGCTATTTTCCAGCGCTTGTCTACCATGTGAGTGAGATTGCCCTGAGTAACGAGGGGTATGGTCATCCTCTTTGGTACTTTCTTGCTCAGGAACAGAAAGGTGACCCAATCATGCCCAGAGGACGTTCCTTGGGACTTACATAGATGTTCTAGTCAGCTATAATTCAGCTTATTATGCTAACTTTACAAGCGTCTAGGATATATATACACACTTTTTTATAAACTTTCCTGCCTCTTTAACAGAAAAAGAATTAAAAAAACTCTATATCTCACTAAGACAATCTTATCTTATAACTGAGTAAGTTTTTGGTTTTATGATGAGTGCCATTGGCAGAGAAACAACATGTCAAGGAAAACCCCATCTTTTTTTTTAGTACTAGATGGTGGAAAACCCCATCTTCATTGTGGATACTTAAGTACCCATGATAGCATCCATAAGCCACAAGGTACCGCCGTTCTAATGATTTATGGATTAGACCCACTGTGTGAAAGATGGTGAGAATTATTGATCTAGAAACATAGTCCCTGCGTCAAAAGTCAAGTTCAAGACTGAAAACATACAAACCCAAATTTTCCATAAGGGATGTTCTAACTTGTCTCAGTTAAAGGTATTTTAGGATTGTGGTAAACCTTGTTACTAGCTTTAAACTGAGGTGAAGGGCCTGGGGTTTCACAACCTAAAAAGTGTTACTGGTTTCTGAATGGTGTTTAACATACTCCTTTCATTTTCATATGTACTTTCATTGTAATATCCTCTTTATAGTACTTGTTATTGTATTTTTTCTTGATCATGATGTAACTGTTTGCACTAAAGTAATGGGTTGGGTGTATTTGATGCCCGGTAAACAGCTACTGCTCCTTAAGTTCTTTACATGCCTTCACTGGTGGCAGCAAAAACGATAATTAAAAGTTAGATAAACCCCGCTAACACTGATATAAGTGGGTATGCCACCTCCTTAGGTAATAATAAGTTAGTGTCAGGATATTGAATTTTTATGTCTATTCAAGTGAAAATTGTCTTAAACGATGGTTTTACTAGATAACCATATAAAATGATAACCCAATGGCCTACAAATTTAAGATGTTGGGACTTATACTTTGGGGCGTTGGGCTTTAGGCTTTATAGTTATAAATGCATAAATCTTACCAGCACAATGTCAATCACTGTTGGTTTTGATCACCTGACTTTACCTCAACAACCTCAGAATCTAGTGACAAAATTGATCCTCATCGTATACTTTTTAATTGACCGTTTGCTAGTGCAAGTTATACTTTGTAGATCATTTTCACCTTGGTTGCCTTGAGGCACTAGATTTTTACAACTGGGGACGCTCATGGTTAATCCATCTATCAGGGGGGATATTGCCTTATTTACACATATTTTGAACATACCTCTAAACTTAGAACAGCGCTGATAGATATATTGCACATTTTGATCTGCTGAGTCAGTAATAGTAATGAGTGGAATTGTGATCGTGAGTTGACTGTAGTTTATGGTAAGGTAAACATGGATGGGCTTTTGCTACCTGTCTTTCATCTAGGGTATGTCCTCAATCATTAATCCTGACAAGAGGCAGAGCCTTAGGTTTGGTGCCCCTCTTAGTCCTGAAGAGGTAAAAGTTCCTTCCCAGCTTGGTAGCTGGGACCTGGAACCTTACAGGCATCCTCCTTAAGGAGCTCCTATAGATAGCTAAACTTATTAACCATAGGGACTGATATTAACTGACTGATAAGCAAGAAAGATGGAGCTTTCTTATACCAATGTCACAGGACATAGTTGGATCAAAAAAATTGGTATTAAGGCCTTAAAGACACAATCAATGCCAAACTGTAGCTTTATAAGATATTCATGGTAAAAGGGGAAAAAGTTGAAGTAGAGAATTTCTAAACTGAGGGACTAGTTTAGAGTGATGGAAGCCTCTTAATTAAACCTGTCAAAGCTATTGACTAAAACATACATTCAAGAGTATATCCCTTTAGTGTTTTTAGATTATATCCATAAACATATCATATTTGCACATGCTACCAATGGAATTTAAATAAGCTTACAAGTTTTCTAAGCATTTTTTCTTCATCGCACATCTGGGGCAAACGTTGCATATTTTTAAAAAGTCTAAGCTGCAATCAACCTCAATTCTATGACCTTCAGTTATTTTAAATATTATTATTACTCCAGATAGAAGCACAAAATGTGAGGCAAAGTTTGTCTCAAGTTTTAGCTTTTAGGATCACATGCCATGCCACTTATAGGTAGACCTCAATTTTAGCAAGCACAATCTAATCATCTTGGAAGCTGTACTATAACCTCCCTGTGTAGCATTTTCAAGCGATAAAGGTCTTAAAGATATGAACCTATTGTAACTATTCTATCAAAAAGGTACTCTATCCTAAGGCTAAGGAAGAAACTTAGCGATCAGCTCATCTCCAAGTAAGGGATCCAGTATAAATATCATGTAAGATGGTTAATACTACAAAAGTTGACTTTTACCATCAAACCTTTTTTTTTTCTGATGCAAACAGTACTATAGTTAATAGAATGCAATGTAACAGTTAGATTTAATGAGCTCTGGGAATTTTAGGATTAAAAGTGTAAATGATCAACAGATAATAACTGATGATCATACTGTGATCCTAGTGCTTGTTGTTGAATAGTATTGCTTTAGCTAAAGTGGAGACTTAGCTATGGCAATAGCTGAATTAAACCTAGATTGAGTCAGAGGCTAGGCCTCGCTTGCTTTATGTGGATTATTTGTGAAGAGGGTTTCCAGTTTTATAAACAAAATTTAGAGAATTAACAGAAACCCTCGTTGAACTGAGCCAAGTGCAACTTTGGAAGGTTTATTGTAATTTGGTTCATAATTATGTTATTGTGAGCTTAATCAGACCAACCATTGCCTAACCACACTTCCCACAATGCTGCTGACCCATATAGCTCCAAACCATCCCCTGGAGGCTGATCCTTATATCCTACTACTGCTCACCAATTTCTGAATCCTAGCTGGCCTTATTTATGGGCCAGCGATCAATTTTTATTAATTTCTCTCCCTATCAACTCTTATCTTAGCTTGTAATTTCTGCTTCTGGTGTCAAGCTTGTTAGGGCCCATTCCTCAGAGTTGGGTTCCTGAGCATTCAGGTGCTGTAGTTTATCAACCACCCATAACTGCCGCCACCTACAGGAAACCCCATAAGAACCATCAGTGTGATGCTGGTGCCCCAGTTGCTGCTGGTTGAGGAGCTTGGGAGATGATCAGTTCCAAGTGATTAGGACAGTAGCTGAATTATCTTGGGTGAGGATGGGTGCAGAGCTAGCGGCCACCTTGGCAAGAGGCTAATGAGTTAAAGATGCTGACTGGGCTACCCGTTCCAATAGCTCTGGAGGGTGTAAGGCACTGTACCTAGTGCTGGCGCTGGTTGATTTGATGTGAATCTCTCAGTTGGTGCCACAAATTGGGATTTTTCTGCTTGTGAACTGTTGGGAGCATATCTGAGGCCATTTGTTAAATTGTGGGTTGGTGATCTTTGTATTGTCAGCCCTGATCATCAGTAGGGCTATCCTAAACCGTTGCAAAAGTTTAGTTTGCAACACTTAGTTTACAACCTGCTAATAATCCTTAACATAGTAGTAGCTGAGATGCTATTTGTTGAAAGCAGTAACTTTTGAAGCTGTGCAATTGCCACAATATTCTGGCCTAGCGCTGTCATTGATTAAATCTATTAATAAGGCTTTGTTACTATAGATTTTAAAAGTATACCTGAAGCTCAAAAATATTTGATCTGAGGTAAACTTAGTGCCCTCTCCTTAGGCCTTAGATGTTGATTTGAGGCACACAATCTCTTCAAAGGTGATAATAGTCAAACTCACATCTATTAAAGTTATTGTTGTCAAAAGGACCATGTTTCAATTTATATGTTGAGACTTTTTGGGAATAAATTACTACATGATACTATATATTACTTTTTTTAGTACTAGATGGTTTTAATGATACTATATATTACCAGGTATTTAGATACACCAAAAGCCCTGATAGCAATTTTTGTGTCAGGTGGACTTTATATTACCCTTTCCACCTCTTCCATCCTTGAGGTCAAGATAAATTCAAGTGGGAACATGGTAGGTTCTTCCTACAACGTTATGCATCTTTTGGATCTTTTACCTATCATGCAGACAGAAAACTTGATGCAATCCTACGGGAGTGGTAGCCCTTAGCATTAATACCTCAACCTATTGATATGTGGTAATCTGGTGATCATTTGAAGCATTGACTTATACAGTGGCCTAGAAAAAAGGGAACCTTGTACCATCTAGTTTATCAGTTTGGGCTGAATTTTTATGGTTGTGCTTATAGTATCACTACCTATCAGATCAAGGGCCAGTATCAATTCATGGTTGATAGACTAGAATCTAACAATACAGAGGATTTGCCATAGACAAACCTTAACGTTAGCTCATATATTGTGACCAGCTTTAGAACTTATAATCATCTTGCATTCCTAATCAATTACAATGATTTGACAATCTAGCACCTTAACCGCCATGACAAGCTAGCTGGTTCTGAAGTATCAAATATTATCTTATAGGACAGATGGTTCAGAAAGCAGTGGCTGCACTAGTATCTCATATCCAGGGCCAGCAATGAGTCAAAGGTTTATAATAGGAGGTACATGGAAGCTTTATGTCTGTAGAAGGATCTTAAAATTGGAGAAAAAATAATGGGAGAGGTTACTTTATACTTTGATCTTTAAAAGCAAATATAAATCTACCTGGTTAATGTCATGGAAACTGGATGGCAGATCTTTGCATAAAGTTTAGTTCATAAAGATGGCAAACAAAAGGCATCTAGGGATAAAAAGAGGTTTAACCTTAGGTAAGTCCTCAATATGTTTCCAATATAGCTTGTTAATATAATCATAAAGGATAAGGTCCTGATGAAGAGGGAAGCACTTATTAAAAATATATAGAAGGGTTGACAAACTTTATGCAAGCTCATGAGTTGATAGTGAGGTTGCAGATTCAGTGGTAATGGTACCAAGTTTTAAAGATAAAGTTGGTACAATGGTGGTCAAGCTCTGGATTATGGTTTAAAAAGTTATCTGAGAAGCTCAGACCTTTTAAGGTTTTTGTTATACCAAGCCCATACAGATAATGATATGATATCATACAAAACTTTAATCCGTAGCTATAGGGGTATACTTAAAAATTAAAGTTTGAAGTTTATAAAGTTTACACAATATCAAGGTGGGATTGGGTCCTGAAATTGAATCCTAGCCTTAAAAACTTTGTTAGATAGCTCAACCCCATAGACCAAATTTTGTCCATGCCTATGTCCTCATATCCGATTATCTTCTTAGGCTTTGCCAAATTGGGTCCTTTTTATCAAGCATGCACTTATTTGGGGGGAATATAGCTGGAAGGGTCACTACCCATTTCTTATCTATCACCTGAGAGAGGTTACTAATAGCCTTAAGTGAGATTTTGACCCCTTCTTTGAGTAGGTCCTCAGACCTCCTATTGGGATACTCTATACCAAGAATTATAGTACTAGCTGTAACAGCTAGGTAAGGGCTATACATCCAAGTCAAGCGGGATATACACATACCATATGGTTAGATCTCATAAGCTATTAAATTTTCCGTACTGAAATGAAAAGTGCGCTGGCTGCGTGTTACTCCATAACAGCTTTATACTGAATCAACTTTACCAAAAATTACACTATCGTACAGAGCAATTGGTGTGAAGGTTTGAGTATAGATTTACCTCACCTCCAAAGAGAAGTCTCAAACGAGCTGGGTGAAACTACGTTTTCACCCCATAATCAACCCAACCCAAAAAACCTGACCTTAACCATCCAACTATAGTTGAATCCGAACCCTCCCCAAAGATCAGTTAGCAATAATCTCTCACCTGGTAGATCTGGTAACTTGGTCAGCTATACCTCAACCTCATGGGATCCAGGTTAAAAGTTAAATCCGGTTGCATGCAAATTCCACTTCAAACGCTAGGATCCATCTTGCATTTAATTGGGTAGATGGGGAATTTTATTGGTGGGGCTGGTTGGAAAAGCTTAGAAGTAGGGTGGATGGGTGACCTAGAACGTTGGCTCAGTAATGAAGCTTGAGTCTATAGATATGGCTTTAGAAATCAACATATATAAAAAGGTAACATCGGTCGACTTCTAGGTTCTAGTTTAGGTAGATTCGATACTGATATTTACTGATCGTTAGGGTTACTGTTTGGTGAAGCTATAATCATCTTAACATCACCCCACCTTAGATGCGTAAGCTAGAAATTGATGCTATCGTATCCTATTTGAAAATAAGGTTTAGAAATTGGTGCTATCGTATCCCATTTGAAAATAAGGTTTATTATACTTGACCAAGAAAATATACCCTTTAGATTTAGAACGTACCAATCCATCCCTATCTAACAAAGTATTGATACACTATTATGCAATCGGGGCTACAAGTGAACTCTAGCTTTTAAGTAAAAATGGATCGGGATGCCCGAAATTTGAACCGGGTCAGTTAGCACGCATGTTGAGTGGTCGAAGAGCGTACGTCAGAGCCTTAAGTGGGTGGAAAAAAGTTTGCAAATGGTTCAGCTTTGCCTCTAGAGATGATTTCGCCAGCTGTGCCGAGTAAAAGATTCGGTCAAACACTAATTAGGATGCACCTCAGTATTAAAAAAACCCTAAGGCTCCCAAACGTAAAGGGGAGTCTAAAATTAAACCTAGCCACTAAACATTTACACAGGGCTATCACCTAGATGACCCGGCGATAGCGTATAAAAACATGTACCGTCCGTCGGTGAGAAAATACCGGATAGCAAAACGGGTTCAAAATCCAAACGGGGCGGCTTAAGCTTGCAAATACGTCAGGTCACTAAAACTAGCCACTGCATTTCACGTTTAAAGCTTAGCAGGTGGAAGATGATTTGGGGTGGAGAGTCGAAGCATCGGCCGCGAGCGGGCTCAGACAAGCCGCGCTTGCTTGGGGAGGGGGGAGCCACGGGTGGAGTCGGAATGGCTGCGCGAGGAATGGGCGTCATCGGAGACGGAGGCTTCCCGGCTCCGCTTCCCAGCTGCAGCAGAGGAGGCACGCGGGGCCAAACCTTTCCTGGGCTTATAGTACAGCGGGGGCCGGGCCGAAGTCTTGCAGAACAGCTTGTCGAGTGGGATCTCGGGCATCCTGGGCTTGGGCAACTCTTGATCTTTGGCGGATGGGCGGCGCAGGGAGGTTAGGGGGCGGGCTGGGGCGCGGCAACTCTCGGAGTACAGCTGCAACCGGGGCGTATCGCCCTCCACCGTCAGGACAAACCGATCCGATGAGGCCGACTCCCTTTGGAGCAGCAGGTGGCCTGCCTCCTCCTCCATCAGGACCACAGCAAGCTTCTTGCCGGTATCGGGGGGGAATTGGACCCCGGCAAGCATGCTCTGGCACTGGATGGCCCCCTTGGCATCTTCGTACTAAAGTGTTAGCAAAGTGAGGTGGGAGATGCCTACGTGAACGTAGCAGTGGGAGCGGAACTTGTCGATCCAAAAGCTGTTGATGGGGCCATACTCCCTCAGCTGCTCTTTAAAATCGTTGAGCGGGAAGGGGCGGGTCAGATTGGTGATGGCGACGAATTTAAGCGCCTTGCCCTCGGTGTTTAAGGCGATCGCTAGAAGATTATCGGGTTGACGCCCATTTACCTTGCTCCATAGCTGGGGGGGATGAATGGAAGGAGACCGCGTCCTCGTGAACCGCAGGGCTAAGCGGTTGGGCTTCGGTGGTTGGGGGCGACTCTGGGCCTGTAACCTGGACTGCTGCAGATATTTCGGCTTTTTCACATACCGGCGTGGCAGAAGGTAGGCCGTCTGGTGGGTGAGGGCTATTCGCCGACTCGGCGTGGGTTTGAGCCACCAAAGCTGTCTCAACCCGCTTTTCACCTGGACTGTCACAAGGTTCGCCCCGTGGTGAGCCTAGGGTCAGAGAAGTCTCCGCGGCCGGGTTCAAACCGTTGCTCCCTTCCACGCCCTCGCCGTGTTGGATACTTGATTCGATTTGACTTCCAAGCGTAGATGAAGGTCCCGCGGCTGTTTCCAAAGCCCCCTCATCCATCGGAACCATTTCAGGCACCGTCGAGATAAAAGCTGAGGAATCGGGATGCAGCGGATCCTGGGAACCCCCTACGCGGCTCGGTTGGATAAGTTTAGGCGCAACCGCTTGACCTTGTATACCATCATCCTCCGCCAAAGTTGTTGGATGAGGCGCAAAGGAAGCGTCACCCGCTGCCAATTCGGAAACCACTCCGGTAGCGGCGGCATCGGGTACGGGGGAGCGCGGCCGCAAGGTTGGCTTATCTTCAACGGGCAGCGGATCGCCCGTCGAAAAGGCTGGCGCTAAAATTTAAGCGTTAAAATATAACCCAGCTAAGAAACTATAATGAAGCGAATATCGAGGAAAACTTGTCGGCGTAAAAAATAACTACCTTTTTCGGTAACGGTATCTTGTGCCAGTTCAATTGATTCGGATGAGGGGGCATTTCCAGATTGGTTCTGGGGTGTAGCACTCTCTGGGAGAGAAGCGTTGATATCATTTGGAACAGGAGGCAGAGCTTCATTCACGCCCGCGGGTTCGGAGCGTTCAGGGTAGGAGGTTATAGTTGAGCCCGCGGGTTCGGAGTGTTCAGGGTGGGAGGTTATAGTTGAGCCCGCGGGTTCGGAGTGTTCAGGGTAGGATATTATAGTTGAATTTGCAGAAGGTTGTTGCGCAAGGGTTGCAGGAGGCATATTTTCTACGCCATGCTGAAAAGAAGTTTGTGAAGCGGGAGGCTGACCCATCCCTAGCGAGTGGTGAGTTTCGCCACCTTGATTGAGCAGATTAGATTCAGGAATGGCGCACTGCATAGATGGCTTTGCCGCTTGAGAATCAGGAGGCGGTTGGGAGTTCTGAATAAGCTCGGTGTGGTTTGTTTCAGGCCCCAACTGAACCTCGTCCATACTTCCCACCCTATCCGAATCCAGGCTGGTTGTCTGAACAGGTCCCGGAACTGGTTTCGCAGGAGGGGAGGAGGCCGAGTCGCTCAACTGGGTTGGTTGAGAAGGTATACCTTGAACGTCGGTTGGGGGGTGTTCGGCCACTAGATTAATGGGAGGATCAGCGGGACTTGTACCCTCAACCTCTTGGTCCTCCAACCGGGTATCATTTTCACTCAACACACTTTCCAACCTCGCAACCAAGTCTCTCTTTACCCCCTTGGTGGGTAAGCCTCTTGCGCTCAACTCCTTACGAAGTTCGACGACCTTGAGATCGTTCGGGATAAGTTTTTTCGGGCTTGGCGGCATGCTCGCTTATTGACAATGGACCAGACGTAATTTTACCCCCTTTTATTCAAGGTACTCGCTTGGAGGTTGGACTTAACAAATTTCTTAAACCTGTAACTGGATTGGGTTGTCGGTGCTTGACCTCGCTTTCCGATCGGAAGGCGTCAGCAGGAGGTTAATTGGGGTTTATAGGCGTTCGAATTAATCGAGTCATCTCTTTGGATTGATTCGATACCGATTCGTTGCGTTTTTCTTTTACTTAAATTTAAACCTTTAACTGATTTTTTTTTTTTTTACTTTTCATTTCTCGACATGTTTATTCGTATTCGATCCTTCAAGCTTTACGATTTCTTTTATTCAGATGTAAATAATTTTTATTTTGTCATGCAATCTTTCGAATCATCTATTCGGATTCGTGAAAGACGATTCATTACGATTTCTTTTACTCGGATGTAAATCACGAACCTTTTAATTCCAGATTCAATGGCACGAGCCATCTATTCATATTCGACCAATTACGTCTCACTACGATTTTCATCTAACTTGATGTATAACTACCCGAATTTTTATTTTGTATCGATGGCTCACATCCCTGCAGCTTGGCAACCCTATCCAAATTTTTATTCGTTTTAAATATCCATAAATTTAATTTTAATTCGGTGCGAGCTTTGATTCTGATAAATTTTCCAAGCTCTCGATAATAAAATAGGAATTTATTAATACTCCAGCTACTGAATGAACGTTTCAAGTTGAACTTTTATATGAAAAAGTATCCCGGTTAATTTTGTGCTTATCTGGGTACACCGTTTTAAGAGCTGATCGAAAAAGGTTTTAAATCCACCAACTGTAAATTTGACGGCAGTATCCAACGTTCACACCCCATTTTCGGCTTAGATTACTAGGTTAACCCAACATAAAATTCTCATTTTTTGATGCGAACGTAATGGTTGATCCAAATTATAATTTCAGTTACCATTTTATTCTTAGTAAATTTAGAGTTTTGAGTTTGCATTTGATACTTTGACGCTCATTGGAATGCTTTTAGGATGACAAAGGCTATGCCCTTATCAAAGATAATAGATGGGCTTATAAAATTGGGCATAAATTCGTTCCATTACCATTTCTTAATGCTATATAGATTGTTAGGGCCTACCTAATATAGTTTGGTGTTAGTAGCATAACCTTGCTCCAACTGTCAAACCATAAAATTTCTGATAAGTGCATCCTTGGGAACTTTTTGGATATAAGTCTCAGGCCCTAACAATTGTAGCGTTTAGAACGCTCCTATGGTCATGAATCTTAGGGCTCTGATAAAGTATCCCTTAGATCTTTAATGACACAATTATTATAGCTCTGCTCCCTTTAATTAGGGTATTTCTACATTTGAAAGCTTGGAATCAAAAATTTAGATTTTATCTATCAAAACTTGTACTTTACAGGCCGATACTAATATTCAAGCTAGCGCTACAACTCAAACTACCAATTTAACTCAGACAAAACTCTAATTTTAATATAATGATCCCCAATCTGATAAAATTTTATTATAGATTTTTATTGCAATATAATATAATATCTGATAAAAAATGTTTTAGCGTTGGGACTGATAGCACCCCTTGTAGAATAGATAAATCACAGGAAGCCTGATGAGATTTAGGTTTGACCAACCATAGGATATCGCCACCAGCCCCATTACCCCCAATACCCTATAGACCTCACCTTTACCCTTTACGCTATTTACATCCTTTGGCAGATCGATCCCAATCAATCTGCCATCAGATATGTCACCAGCAATTTTGGTTGGACATTAGCTAATGTTTAGTATAATTGTACAATCTATAATTTTAGTGGATAGGACCTTATCCACTTGCTCACTCCCTCAAATCATTCCATTCCCTCAATCATTGATTACCAGAATTATTCAGTCAAATTTGTCTCAAGCATTGCTAGTCAACTGATACCCAAGAAAATACTAATGAGACTTAACAGACTATACCAAGATGTGCTTAGCCTTGGACAAAGCAACGTTTTGTTTCAGATAGCTTAATCCACCAATATCAGTGAACCATAAAGAGGAAACTCTAGAAGGTTCAGGGGCTGAGTGTCACAAACTGGAAAACCCCATTTCTGACTGCTGTATAATTTTACACATTGCTTTGGTGCGCTGACAAGCAACCAAAGTGGCCTAACTGAGTAGGGAGAGGTTTGGGGCACCATCAGTGCCAAACATTCACCTCTTAGTGGTTGGCTATGTAAGTCCTCAGTGTGGTTGGTCCAACCCAACCATGTAAAAGCTTCCTTGAAATGAAACACCTGAAAAAGACCACAGGTATGCATGGTATGCAAACCCCAAAAAATCCTTTATTTTTAGTCAGGAACATAAAAACCAAATGTGCCCGCTGACCATAGCTCATCTGGGGAGCAACTGACAATGCTCCCCATGAAAGGAAATTAGGGTCCTCATAGAATCTGAAGAGAACTTTGGAAGGTGCTGGTGCACCTTATAAAGGCAGCGCTTTGAGGACCTCACCCAAGATATTGATTAGGCTAGCACAAGCCTAATCTACAGCTCAGGTGAGGCACAGCCCAGCATCTGAAATGACTGAACCAAAAATATTTTTACAGTGATCTGACTCTGACTCAGAAAATCTGAATCTGAGTCAGAATGTAATGAATGAGACAAAATTATCTGTTACATCACCCCCCCACTTAGAGCAAAACCCCTCCCCAAAGAGGGGCCCTCAGCAGAAGGCTGCCACGATGAGGGCTTCCTAGGGCGAGTTACCTCAAGCCCCAGGAAAATTAGTTGGTATAAACTCTGAGCCCCTCAAAGAAACACAAATGGTGAGTTCAAATCACCACTGGGCTGCCAGAATCAGCCCACCTGGCACTAGGATGCATGCTCAGCACGTGGCTGTTTTTCACCCCTCCCAGGCTCCTGTTGGCAATAGTCTTCCCATCCTGACTGGGAAGGCGCTTTCACCAAAAAAAATGTAAGGGGTGCATGCAGTCCAGCGCAGCAGGACATCTGACCCCTTTCTGGGCAGACCATCCACAGGGTGAGGGAGCCCTGCTGGGACAGGTCCCCTCAATGCCACCAATTTCTGGTGAGCGGTAGGCTTCACCAGGAAAGCAACCTGATGGTCACTTCAAGTCCAGGGTTGGCCATCAGTCACTGGTTCCCACCGGTACTAGTTCCTCAATACCCAGGACCAAGTAAATACTGAGGTTGGTCCAAACTGGGGATCAGCATCATGCAGTGCACATTGACTTTGGAATAGTGTCATGGATCAGAAAACCCCCAGTTCTGACTGCCATATATTTTTACATTTTGCTTTGGTGCACCAACAACCAACCAAAGCAGCCTAACTGAGTAGGGAGAGGCTTGGGGCACTGACAGCGCCAAACATTCACCTCTTAGTGGTTGTCTATGTAAGTCATCTGTGTGGTTGGTCCAACCCATCCATGCAAAAGCTTCCTCAAAAAAGAACACCCAAAAAAGACCTCAGGCATGTGAGGTATGCAAACCCTAAAACATCTTTTGTATTTTTTAGGAACATAACCAAAGGTGCCCGCTGACCAGAGCTCATCTGGGGAGCAACTGACAATGCTCCCCAGGAAAGGAATGCTAGGGGTCCTCATAGAATCTGAAGTGAACTTTGGAAGGTGCTGGCGCACCTTATAAAGGCAGTGCTTTGGGGACCTTGTTGGGAAGTTGATATTATTGGATGATACACTACCCATACTGGTGGATCAGAGAGGAATCGAGATGAGTCTCAAGATTTATGAAAAAGGGTATACAAATTATAATCAAGCAGAGTGATGACCATTTGGCGAATCAAGAGAGGATTTATGATGAGATTTGATATGAATGAGAGTATTTTGAAAAGGGAAGAAGAATATAAGATTACCAAGCCAAGGATGCATCCAGCTTAAGGAACTGAGATATAAAAAGTCACACGGAAGATTGAAGAGGTCTTTTTCTGGGTGATAAGTGATTGCAGATAAGTCTGCAATTTATATTAAATAAAGGTCAAAATAAGGGGTGATAGCTCAATACATAGTTATCAAGTTTTATTAAGAAGTTGGCAATCCTCATATCATCTGATTTGGTTGCTCAGTGGCTAATATCCTGTGCAAACTGACTCAGCAGAATCGAGCCTAGACGCTGAGAATTAACAGTGGTGCTCACTACAGGGGGCCACTAGGCGACTGTAGCTTTGCAGCAATAAAATTATGATGATGAGTCCTCATTTGTTCTGACATAATTTGATCAGATTACAGGTGCAATATGATGAAGAAACCTGGGAGGCACCTAACCATGAACCAACATTATTTACTGTGACCAAACCAGGGGATGATGAAGCTATGATCAATATGCAATCGGAAAATTGCCCTGAGCTGATGACCAACCAACAAGGACGCTCCACAAATGTGACTCCCCAACAACTGAGGAATATTATGGAGTGGCTGTTGCGCGGATATTGCCTATAAAAAAATGAGACTGGGAAAAACGCCCTGAGTTTATTCTATAACCAATGTGACCAAGAAAATCGCTACGCTCTGTACATGTCTTATTTGGACATGACTACATCAGGGTTGGATTGCCACCTCAGTACCCATGGAATCAAGGAATATCTAGTCACTTATGTGCAACCTTTGATTTGCCAGCTACTATGTGTTCTGGATCGCCATAATATTGAAATTGGAGATGTCATATGGTTCACACAAGCACAGCAGCATGATACTCACCTCCTGCTCGACCACCTTGATCATTCATTTTCAGAAGTACAAGGGGCGTTGGTACAGATGGATCATCATGTTGGGGACATCTGCCGTAGATTGGACATTTTGGTACCACAGTTAAATTTAAAATTACCTCGAGTAATAAGAGAACTGCTGGAGCAGCATGGCCTATTGGTGGAGTGGATTCAGGATGTAACAACATTGGGGAATAATACTGAGCACTTTATGACGGAGCTAACTGAATGGGCGGAAGCTCTTGAAGCTGTGATTGCCCAGCACAAGGAAAAAATGACCCTGATGGAATGGCAAGTGGCAGACCAAGCTGGCTCTCTATTGGCTGAATTAACCCAACTTTGCATCAAATGGAGTATCCAGTGAATGACAGATAACGCGCTTGTCCTTTGGTCAACATCTCCCGAATATCTCCAGCTTATTCATTGGGTTATACAACTGGAAGTTGTTAGTCAGGCTGAGCGCCTATGAGCCTTCCCTCTTTCAATTGGTGAGACAAGAGAGTATGCGGCCATGCAAGGGCGCCTTAATACCCTTTAACAGGCCAATGAGGAATTGTTACAGAAACAAGCCTCCCTTGTTAACCAAATTAATGATGCCAATCAACAAGTGAATAATGCTAGTTGGCAGCAAACCCACCTACAGAATATAACCAAAGAAGTTCTTTTGCGATTACAAGCCATGTAACAAAAACTGAACGTTGAGAGGGAATTTCACCAGGAGTTGCAATATCATTATGAAATGCTGCAACAGGAATTTCAGGATAGACGGTGTAAATGCTATTTAGTGAAAGCGGAGCAGTTGATCAACAAACAGTTCATGGGGCGTGCCAGAGCCATGGGAAATGGGGCATTTAGTGGCAATTTGGGTGAAGAATGCTATGTATCAGAAAAAATATCCCTCGGGCTGTACAATGGACCCCCTGCGCGACACCACTTCTTCCAAGTCCTTTTTGATGGATTTGAGTCCATCTGGCCAGCTGTATGATAACGTACAAAGGGATGGTCCCCATAGTTGCTCAAAAACCAATTCGCCTGCTCCTTGCAGCAGGAACCTAGAGCAAAGTGAATTTGTTTGTATTGAAAAATTACCTCCTTTCAGTCATGACAGGAACCTACATGGTTACTTTAAGCATTTTGAATTCTCTGTGGAAGGGGATACCAATCGACAAAAAGCAAAAATGTTGCTGTCCACTTTAGATGTGGAAAGCGCTGATCAAGTTACCTGCTATCTTCCAAATAACTCAGTACCTTATGAACAAGTTAAAGTGATTGTTATCCAGCTGTTTGGGGGTGCTACCAAGATGACCCAATGGAAAGCTGACTTTATGACTATACAGTTTACCAAAATGAGACCCTGTTAGAATTTGCTGAGCAGTTTTCAGCGGAAGCACACGTCCTACTTGGAGCTAACATTTTATTCACTGATGATGTTGGTATAGTGATGACAGCATCTGTCAAACCACATTGGGAACTATATAATGCTATATCTCACATGTTGGATGGAGATACTGTACTTATTCGAATCATGAACACCTTACATTGACTCTCTGCCACAATCAGCGCCCCCAACGTAGCCTGAAAAATCTCTTCTGCACCCGCTCCAACCCCTTCAGGATATAGGCTGCAGTGACTGGGTTATCAGCCGCTGGAACGTATTCATCCCTCATACAAATCAGTGGACCCTTTTTGGCCCATGTACGCTTATCTAGTTCATCCATGACCTTGGAACCATACCAGCAACTTCCAACCTGGTCCTTCCGCCCCAAACTATATACGTCACCTTTTATGAACACTTGCTTCCAGTGCAGAAAAAGAGGGCATTATGCGGGCAATTGCCCTAGCAAACCACAAGTGTATGCAATGCCAACTGACAAAGTCGAGCAGGGAAAAGCTCAAGCAGAGTAGAGATGTGATGCTCTATCTCCATTGAGTATAACTCACTTGCCCTTAACAATTCCCAAATGGTTTTTCAGGTAGAATTCAAACCTCAATCGGATGATTTTTTATACCAGCAGTTTTCATCAGATACTCCTGCTTCCGCTTCTGAGAGTAAAAGTTCACCCCATTGGCCCAAGTTCCGCCAAGACATGCAGAAGCCAAATGTGTGGCAGATCCTGTAACAGACTGGTACTAGCAACGCGGATCCTTTGATGAACGTCGCCTCTTTAGTAGGGGTTAATGTAGCCATTCCAGTGGAGAAAATCACTAGTGAGTATCCTCAGGTTGGCAAGGGCATTTCCTCCTTTTTTAAGTAACACAAAGCTCTTGAACGTACAAGTAATAAATATTGATGGTTCTTCTTACTCGGAATATACTTACTGCAACATTTTCGTTCAAAAACAAAAATCCGCGCTATCATAGACATGGGAGCACCGGTGAACATAGTCTCCACCTGGTTGGTGGCTAAACTTATGTTGAAACTGGATGTGGACCATCGAGTAGTATATGGGACCATGGGAATGCATAGCACTGTGTCTGAAGGAGCATATAGTGCGTTGCCTTTACAATTTGGGTCAGACCAGTTGTCTGCGCTGGCTGTGGTTTTTCCAAATAACAATTATGATATGTTAATTGGCGCAGCTTTTATGAGGAAATTTGGTGTTGTGATAAATATGGTGGAGGAAACTCTTACTATTTTGGGCCAACATATTCCCATATATTTTTCCCCTTGTGGAATCCCAACTGATCCAGTCCGCTCAAGTCAAATCAATCTAGCATTCAGCGATGGAGTGATTCCTGTTCATTATCAATGACTGATTCAGTAGACCAGGGTCCTCCCCAACCAGAATACAAGTATAAAGGGATCCCGCTTTGGGCAACAAATGCTTTGAGCCTACCATATGGACACCAGTGCATAGTAGGGACTGGGCTTGGGATCAATGTACCTAAAGGGCTTTATGAAGAAATTATGGCGCCTCACCAGCACTCGTGGCTTGAACCACATGTGGCTCCAGGGCTACTGCTACCTGGGAATGGGGAGGTGAAAGTGATGGTAGAAAACTTACAAAAGAAGGCAATAACAATCCGGTGGCACCAAGTGGTGGCTTACCTACACTTTGTCCCTATAGAGGAAGTTCGTCATATTCATGATCTTGGCTCATGGGAGGGTTTCAGACTACTGGCAAGCTCGTTGTTCAGTGTACTGACCATGGTTCCGTGGGAAGTGCTCATGTGATTATTGGCAGAACAGCAAGATAAGGATATGGCATTATTTGAAAAGTATCAGGATATCTTTGCACATGACAATCACGATTTGGGGTGCGCTCAGGGGTGGTACATCGGATAGATACATGAGATCACCCTTCTATTTGATCATGACCTATCAGACATTCAAAAGTGGCGGAAGAGGTTGTCTCCAATGAGGTGGATAATCTTATCATGCAAGGAATGCTAGAGCCATCAAACAGTCCGTGGGCATCACCTGTGCTCATTATAAAAAAAAGGATGGCTCAAATTGAGTGATTATTGACTATTGTAAACTCAATAACATAATGAAGAAGGATTCCTACCCTCTTCAACAGATTGATGATGCATTGGACCAATTGGGTGCGGCGAATTATTTTTCTGCCATGGATCTGATCTTGGGGTACTGGCAGATCAAATTGCCATTAGAGGAACAGAAAAAATGTGCAATCATTACCTCAAGAGGATTGTTCCAGCTGACTCACATGTTGCAAGGGTTGTGTAACGCCCTGGCTACGTTCCAGCATGCCATGGATACGATTTTAGGTGATTTAATGCTGTCCTGCGTCCTAGTTTACCTTGAAGACATCAATGTGTTCTCACGGATGTTTACAGAGCACCTTGCACACTTGGAACAAATGTTTCAGCGCCTTGCTACCACTAATATCAAAATTAAGCCTCAGAAGTGCCATTTCCTTAAAGACAATTGAAATCCCTCAGGTTTGTCATGGATTCAAATGGGCTTAAACCACAGCCAGCTAAAGTGGAAGTGATAAGCAAGATGACTCACCCAGGGGATAAGTGGGACATTCAGGTGTTTCTGGGGATGGTTGGGTATTACCAACAGTTTATTCCCAATTTCAGCTGTATTGGGGCACAACTTTTCTAGTTGCTAAAGAAAAACGCTTCCTTCAATTGGACGGAATGATGCCAGAACTTTTTTAATGTGTTGTGAACCGCATTAGTAAGCGCACCCATTTTGCAATATCCCACCTTTGACAAGCAGTTCATTGTACAAACAGATGCATCCCTCAATGCTATAGGGGCAGTATTATCCCAGAAGGATGATGATGGCGTGGAGCATCCCATCACATTCTGTAGTCAAAGCTTGAACTGCCACAAACAAAACTACACTGTAACCGAGTGGGAGTATTTAGCAGTGATCTATGCTTACAAATAGTTTCAGGTATATTTGCATGGGTTAAGATTCCAAGTAGTGATGGATCACGCTTCCTTGCGCTGGCTACAGAAGCTTCATGAACCGGAAGGATGGCTTGCATGTTGGGCTCTGAAGCTTCAAGCATATGATTCTGAGATTTTACATCATCTGGGAGCAAAACATCAGAACGTGGATTGCCTTTCTTGATTGCCAACGGTCACTATCATGGTGGATTTAGCTGACATAATGTATGAGAAGATGGTGGAGAAAAAATACCAGGATGAGCCGCCACAGGTGATCAATTTGTTAGATGGACTCAGGGAGGATACTTTTTGTACGTGGGGAAGAACTATATAAGCGTATTGGAGATGCAACGTTGAGTTTCCCTAAGCCTTCAGCTAGACCCTCAATTATGGATGCTCATTGGGCTGTAGGACATGGAGGATTGCAGAAAACGCTAGAGTTTTTGTGTCCTCAAAACTTCTGGGAAAGCATGCATTATGACGTATTGGAAATGGTTAGCTGTTTCCATCAGTGCCAAGTGGAAAAGCCCTTATTCAAGAAAACCACATACCAGCTAGTTAAACCCCAGTTTGCATGGCACAACATTTCCATTGCTGTAGTGGGACCTCTGCCAACTAGAGCCAATTGATCCAGGTATGTAATCGTTGCCATCAATCATTTGACCCGATGGGTGGAGGCCAAGGCTATTAGTGACTTGGGCGCAGTCACCACTACCAAGTTTATTATGGAGTATTATACAGTGGCACGGCTGCCCACAGTTCATTCTGATGGATAACAGAACCAACTTCACTCTGCATATCCTGCCAAAATTAAATGAGTTGATGGCGATTCGCGGGGTTTTGACCACTTTCTATCATCCAGAATCAAATGGGATGATGGAGCAAGTCAACGGAACCCTAGTGACATACTCTGCAAATTGGTAACAGATTAGCCCTCAGAATGGAGTGCCCTTCTACCTACTGCTGTGTTCGCTTATAATATCAGCTATCATTTGGCCACTGGTAAGAACCCTTTCAACTGCTGTATGGTTGACATCTGGCTCTGCCTGCCTTGCTCTATTTGTGTGAAGAGGACACTGGTGGTGCAAATCCTCAGCAATATTTGAAGACACTTACAGATAAATTGATCAAGCTGCAAATGGAAGCCTAATCCACCAGTTTGGCTGAGAATATTTGCAATCAGGCAGCAGATCAAAAGCGATGTAGCAGACTTCCGCTGTTTGCTGTGGGGGAAAATGTTTTATTCCACGACCAGCACGGATTTGAGTGGAAAAACAAGCTCTCCAACATTTGGGCCAGGCCATTTGAGATAATTGAGAAGGCTGGCATGGATGTCTACACTACTAAGGAACCTGCTGGGGGTCAGATTATCAACTGAGTCCACGCGAAATTCCTCCAAGCATATAAACAGTAAGAGCCTATCATCCAGTCAAAGGGGGGTAATGTCAGGAAGTTGATATGACTGGACAATATGCTACCCATACTGGTGAATCAGAGAGGAATTGAGATGAGTCTCAAGATTTATGAAAAAGGGTATACAAATTATAATCAAGCAAAGTGATGACCATTCAGTGAATCAAGAGGATTTATGCCAAGATTTGATACAAATGAGAGTATTTTGAAAAGGGAATAAAAATAGAAGATTACCAAGCCGAGGATGCATCCAGCTTGGGGAACTGAGATATAAAAAGTCACACGGAAGATTGAAGAGAAGGTCTTTTTCTGGATGATAAGTGATTGCAGATAAGTCTGCGATTTATATTAAATAAAGGTCAAAATAAGGGGTGATAGCTCCACACATAGTTATCAAGTTTTATTAAGAAGTCGGCAATTCTCATATCATCTGATTTGGTTGCTCAGTGGCTAATATCCTGTGCAAACTGGCTCATCAGAATCGAGCCTAGACGCTGAGAATTAACAGACCTCACCCAAGCTATTGATTAGGATCGCACAAGCCTAATCTACAGGTTGGGCGAGGCACAACCTAGCATCCAAAATGACTGATCCAAAAACGTTTTTACAGCAATCTGACTCAGATTCAGAAAATCTGAATCCAAGCTAGAATTTAACAAACGAGACAAACTTGTCCTTTACACTAAGGAGTAAGTTTATTGGCTAGAGGTCAAGGTATAAAAAGGGTTGGCCCAGCATGAGGAGGGATATATGTGGCAATGCACATTCTGAAGCGCACCATCAATGATGGGTCTCAAAGCTGGCAGTACTTACTGATGCTACAGCAAAATGGAAAATTTATCTTTTATAAGGGCTTATATTTTTCAAGTTTAACATTTATTTGGAGGTGCGCTGTATTCACAGAGTGATACCTATTTGAAGTGCATATATACCATGCCTATATTACCCTGTTGCAGTCCAGAATTTCAATATCTGGTGCTCACTACAGGGGGCACTTTTGATACTACCATATAACACAAAGAATACAAAACCATGAGCCAGGATCCTAACTGCTTCACCTCTGGCTTCAGGGACAAGTACCCCTAACCCCTGGACACAGAAGAGCACCCCTTGACCACTTCCACCTCAGCAGGTCAGATGAGGAAACTGAAGATCCCACCATGGGGCTTGTTCTCATAGGTTTTCTGGCCTCTCAGTCAGTAGATAAATTGGCCAGCGTACCCCCAAATACATTAAAGAAGTCATGAAATAGCTCATACATGGATACCATCTCTACACTGAAACCCTCAATGAAGAACACTTGAGGATGTTCCAAAACTGCTGAAACCAAAGCTACCTCTATGCAAACTATCATCTATTATGGGAGATGTTGATGCCATCCATAATCAAGAAGTTTTCTACCCAGGTGCAAATCATCAAAGAGATCATGTAATATATACACCCTTCAATCTGCCAAACCATGCGCAACCTCACCTGGCAACACATTAAGATCAGTGGACTGGTTGAGTTCATGCAAGCTCAACACTAAAACCAACTTCTAGTGGATTGACTGGAAGGCACCTTTCAAGAAGTTCACGCAGTCATTTTAAATACTTACATCATACAGCAAAGCTCATTGACAAGTGGATGGTCTCATGGACCAACTAAATGATAATCTGGCATGCACCATCAGCAAGGTACTAGATCAACATGGTGTCAGGAGAGTATCTGTAACACTCCCATTCCCAGCAAGGTGGTGTGATATGCACAGCCATACCATCAAGAAACCAGATATTAGTATGATGGTAATCACAGTACCACGTAGGGTGCCTGAGCCAAAGTAGCCCAGTGCAATGGTGTACGATGCAGTATATAGTAGTTAGTAACATATAAACAACAACACTTGGGTGGACCCCAAAGGGGAGTCCATAACCAAGTGTAGATCTGTGCTGGAGTGCATGGGTGCCTTGGTCTGGAGGGGACCAGGGGGCCCAGTGGTGCACCAGATCTGGTAAATATTTTTGTGGAAATAGAATGGCCAACTTTGTTAAAGACCTCCCATGAGGAAGTCCTCACAGGTTTGCCCCAGGAATCATATTTAAAAATGTAAACAGATGGATAATTTTTACTAAGAAAGATGACCAGCGAGGAAAGATGGTCTCAAGAACCATACTATAAACAAGGGGATATGAGTCATCAATCAGGGAAAATGATGCTAAGCCTAAGCGAATCAATTGGTTCAACCTACCATCATCCAGAGTACTGTAGTTTGAGTTTGACCAAACTCAAGTTATTGATTTCAGGCTGAGCCATCCCAATTTTACAATGTTGAAAATTGAATGGGTTTAAACCCCCATTCTATTAGAAATAAAACCAAACCAACATTGGTAAGAAGATAGCTAGTGCATTTTTATGCCCTTGCTGTAACGCAGGTCCAAGCATCATGCACTTCCCCTGGACCAACCTGGGCATATCTAACCTGCACCCAGCGTTGGTCCAAGGTATGATTTATGTCAGGGAGGTCCTGCATATTGACTTTTTGGACTACTGACGTCCAGCCAATCTTAGTGGTTGGTTCCCTCAATTATATTATGTAACTATGACATTACCCTCTCATTATTTTGGGGCTCCACCCCCTCCAGGGGCATTCGCCAAAGAAATGTTCTTGTGGGCAGGGTCAACTTCATGGTGGCGATGGCTTGCTTGGACTTGGATCCTGCAGCCTCAGGGAAACTCTTGTGGAAGAATTCAATAAAATCTTGTTATGGGTGCAGTCACGCGCTGATACCTAACTGTTCTTTGCTGCGCCAAATCCCTTCTAGGATACAAGTTAATCAAGTCTTCTTCTTACCCAATGGGAGACTACTCTCTCCTCCACTTCCCACTCTGGCGCCCCATCCACGAGACAAGCCTCAGGAGTCTCTGGTGTGGGGCCATTAAACAATTTAAGCTTACTTTTGTGGAAGACTGAAAAAAACTCAGAATGAGTGGGGGAGATCCAACTATTATGAGGCATGACCCACCTTTCTGACAACGCGGTAAGGCCCAATCCTCTTTGAGCCCCAGTTTTTTGCATGGTTGCTTGATTAAGATGTTTTTAGCATCCAGCATCACAAGAACTCCTTCCTTGTATGCTGGACTAACTCATTTCTTACCATCATCATTCTCCTTGTAAGCTTGCATGGCCGCATCCAAACTGGTGTTCACCCCTTGGTGTACTTTCTTAATTGTCTTTGCAAAGTCCACCACATCTTCCACCTTGGATCCACAACTGGGCTCCATGTTGAAGGCGGGGTCGAAGCCATAGTTGGCAAAAAAGGGGAACAAACAATAGATGCATGTAGAGCATCGTTATAGCTGAATTGGGCCATGGGGAGATGGGAAACTCAATCTGAATGATTTGTGGCATTTAACACTTCAGAAACTATTCTAAGCACTGGTTCACTTGTTCAGTCTTCCCATCTGATTGGGAGTGATAGGCAGTCAAATGGCAGGGTCAGATTCGAAGAATCTTAAACAACTCTTCCCAAAAGACAGAGATAAACTGAGGACCACAATTGCTAATTAATTCTTAGGGACCCCATGAAGAGCAAACCTATGAGAGATGAAGAGCCTAGCCATCTCAGCTGCAGTTATTGTGGTTTGCAGGGAATAAAATGGGCTAACTTCATAAAATGGTCCACCACTACCATGGTGCCATTGTAGTCATCAGATACAGGTAATTCCACAATAAATCCACCAATTAAGAAGTCTGAGGCCCTTTAGCCTTTTGAACTGGTACCAACAACCCTGATAGTGGTCACAAAAAATGGTTTTATTAGGTTGCAGACAAGGCACTCTGTTGCAAAATCAACCATAGGCTCCACTAGTGTGCCAGGCCTACCAGTATGAAGACTGGTTAGCCCTTTGCCATTTCGCCTTCATTGGCTTACCAACCCCTACAATTCCGCTTCCAACCAACCACCAACCACCAACGACTTTGCCCTAGCCCCAGGTGTCCTTGGCGTGTGCCCCGTTGAGTCCTGTGCCCATCCTGGGCAGCTCAGGCACTCCCACACTGCCCCACCCTTGCGACCCTTCACCAACTCATCTGGACTTGCCCAGAAAGTCCATCCCCCATCTTGGGTGGCTATGGCACTCCTGTGCTGCACCTCTCAAGGTTGGCGGCCAGTCAGCGCATCCGCTGGTAGCCAGCTGGCCAGGTTCCCACCAGTTCCTCATAGGGAGGAGGCATGGGAGCTAGCAGCGCTGACCACTTCAGGTATGATATCCTGTGCCTATTGGGGGATCTTCTGTCCTAATTTTCTTTTAATCTAGCTTCCAAAATACTATCAACTAAAAAAATAGGTGAAAGAGAAATGTTTATTTGGAGGGAATGAACGACTATGTATACCTAAGCTACTGTGCCTCTAAAACTCCTTGGCCATCCAAGCTGGAACTCTATCAGATCATCGATTCATTCATACATCATAGCGATTCCCTCCTAATCTCGCTTATTTGATCAATAAATATTAAACTAGGTCAATCTATCCACAGCACAAGTAGCCAGTCAATTGTATATAAATTCATATAAAATATGACTTTGAGCATCCTCGGCATGAGTCGCCAGTGCTCCACATTAGTCAGTGGAACCATTTTTGATTGACTTGTAAAGGATTCATCAGCTTTCCGACAGAAACTCCCACAACAATCTTTAAATTGGCATTTTGGCAGTGAACACAGCTTCTGTCAAACCTAAACTTGAATTAAATAATATAACATTAAATAGTATTGAACTAGGCCATTAGCCAGCAATTACACCTGATTAACTGACAACCCAAGTCCTGATACTATTGGAAGGAATCCTTCTGGTTAAAATTTTGACACACTCTTTACAATACCTGACCACCTTCACAGCTAACCCCTTCCAATTTTAAGTGTGGCAGATAAGCTCAAGAGTTTTCACCTTCCCAAAATTACCAACGATGATTCATTCATGATGGTCCCATATGATTTCCAGGAAAAGTGGTCCAGCGGGAACCCATAGGCACCCCTGAAACCAAATCATCTCATCCTACATGTGGTAACCCCTGGTAATGTCCTCCTGAATTAATGCGCTCTTGGCAAGGACCATAGTATATTCAGCTGACAACGGCTGTGAAAGGAATACCCTTCTGAACATACCATAATCCTCCGATTTTTACAGAGGAGCAAGCGCTGGCCTGTGGTCCAAGTAAGAGGGAAGTTGAGAAACAATCTTACCCAGCGGAATCATCAAATGGGTATTATGCATCTCTACCTTCTTAGAATTGGGAGCCGTTGCAGGGTTTTTGCTCAAAGCGTCCTCTAAACCATTTACCTTGCCATTAGTAAACTCATAGAAAAACCCAAAGTGGTCTAGGGTCTCATGCCAGCAGGTTTGCCGCAGGGTCAAGACATGAGGCGTGCAGTAGTACAATAAGGCATGGTGATCTTTACACATGCAAAATGGTTGTGATGAGCCATGAAAGTGATGATGAAAATTAGTCAGCGCCTCAACCACTGCCAATGACTCTTTGTCATAAATAGCATAGTTTAACTTAAGCAGGGACATCTTCTGATAAAAATATCCCACCAAATGCTCTATTCCATCTTCACATACTTGTAATAAGGCAGCTGCTCTGGAGAAGTTGGAAGCATCAGTAGCCACACTGAACTCTTTTTCTGGATCTACATGGCAAAGGCCGGATGTGGACATCAGGGTGCACTTTACATCTTGAAAGGCATCCTGAAAAATGGTGGACCACTAAAGAACTTTAGCTCCACTCACCTTATATAGGGGCGCCGCCACCTCAGAAAGGTTTGGTGTGAAATTTTTAAGGACCTACACTTCCCAAAAAAATTGCAATTTTTTGACCAAAGTGGGGGCGGGACACTCACAATTCGCCTTCTCCTTGTCTGAAGTTATCATGTGCCCTTGTTTAAACATGATGTTGCCCAGGAAGGTGACCTGAGACTTAAAAAATTCACAGTTACTAATTTTTACCATAAAGTCTGCTGCCTTCAAAAGCTCCATCACCTGCCAATGGTGTACTGCATGGTACTCATGATCATGGAAAAACACCACAATATCATCCATATAAGCTACCACGCATACACTCATCAGGCCCCAAAGCTGCATCAATACAGCTTTGGAAGATAGAAGAGCCTTTTCAAGCCCAAAGGGCATAACAGGAAACTGGAAAGTTCCTTTTATGGTCCAGAATGCTGTTTGCCACTCCTGGCCCTTCTTGATCTGGATCTGATTGAACGCATTTAAACATTCCAGTTTAAAGAAAACTTTTTCCTTCTTCACATATTGGGAAATCTGTGAGTCCAGTGGGATGGGATGCAAGTCTGATACTGTGACGTTGTTGAGATTCCCATAATCTACACATGAGCGTAATGTACCTTTGGCCATTTCCAAAAAAGAGAAGTGGGGAGCATACTGGAGATGTACGCTGAGATTATTGTGCCTTTAGCTAACTGCTCCTTAACCCACACATCTAATGCCACTTCTTCCCATACAGTTAAGGGGTAAATGGGAGAAGATATACGCACCAGATCAAATGTGAGCTTGAACTTGCAATTAAACTCTGAATGAGATGGTAGTACATTGGCTGAAGCCGCATCAAATGAAGATTTTAGCCCCTCCAAACAAGAAGGTAAGGGTACCTCCAAAGAGGGCTTCAGCAAAGAAGCAAGACTGAGAGTGTGGATATTGGACCAGTGGGCAGATCGCCCTGAGAATAAGCTTCAGACAAAGGAACAACTAATATATAACCATTCTCAATGTCAAGAACAATGTGTTGTTTCTTAAGTTGGTCCTGACGTCAAACTTTCGCTACTACTCTACTCCCAAAATGATGGGGTAAAAGAAGTTTTTGATAGCTTGGAAGCGGTCAGCCAAAAGGTACTTGCCAACTTGAAAATCCACTATCCCCAGAACATTCAGCGTGGGAATATCTTGGGAATCCCTTTCTTTAAGTATACCACCTGGCAAGCATTTCAAATCAAGGTAGTTGGCCAGGTCTTGGTCAATAAAATTCTCAGAGGCTCCTGTATCCACTAAAATAGTTGTGCTGATTTTCCCTTAAGTGGATGCAAGGGTAGAGGTTAACAAAAAATATCCTGAATGATCTTTATTTAAAGCAGAAAATGCCAACACCTCCCCAGAAAACTCCTCATCAGGCATAAGCATGCCTCCAGGGTATGTTTCCGCATCATAGAATGGAGAGAGATAGTTGGCCACTCTTACTACTGAGGTCACATATCTCACCATATCTTCAGAAATTGCATAAACTTTTCTATATTAAATAAGTAACTCCTTTTCCACCGCATGTGTTCTGCGGATCATGGTAGGGGTCAAGCGCGGGTTCTATAAGGTGATTTGGTACATAGAAATGGGTTCCAAATTAGAGCCACAAGAGATGATATTTGGCTTGTTTTTATATAAGCATTGGAGTTTTAATACGCGTTTTAAAAAGGGAATGATCCCGTACCATTTTTGGCAGCAGGTTCTGCATCATTATCCAAAGCCATCACCACCAGAACCTTTGTCAATGATCCTTCCTGAACTGTCCAAATGCTGTGATGAGAAATAATCATTTAATTATATTATTTTTCATAATTTTGGTGTAAAGTTAGGGAATTTTGACTCCTGGATCATAAAGTACTTGGATCCACCATGTACAAGCAAAAAGGGTGTGCACTTCCCATTTAGAGGTAGCAAGAATAACGCCAAGACTCCCCAACCATCAGCTAAATGAGATAACGGTGGTGAGCCTCATTGAGGCCATGAAAAAAGGCAGGCACACCCAATTTGCACTCAGAGAAAACCCCACACAGATTATTCTAGTGCACGTAAATAAAAGTGGTTGGTTGACCAATGTAAGGAGAGCTTCTGTACCTCTCCCATTCCCATCGAGGTGGTGCAAAGTGCACAGCAACACCGCCAGGGAACTAGATATTAGTAGGAGATTAACAGGGCACTGCAGAGGATTCCAGAGTGTAACGATTGAGTTCATCTCAATTATTGCGTTTTGACTCAGATTTGTATTTCCCAAATCTTAATTGGATCGTTTAAAAATACTTTTGGCTCAGTCAGTTTTGGGTGAGGCCCCTGAAGAGCAGCCTTTATTAAGCGCCTGCCAATTCTGAAGCTCACTTCAGAGCTTTACCCCTAGCATTTTCCTAATGGGGAGCATTGTCAGTTGCTCACCAGACGAGATCTGTTTAATGGGCCCTTTTTATGCCCAGGAATAAAAATAAAGGTTGTTTTGGGGTTAGCATACCTCGCTTACCTGATGGTCTTTTTGGGTATCCAGTTTCAAGGAGCTTTCACATGGTTGGGTCAGACCAACCACTTCAGGTTTTTCATAATCAACTCAGTGTAGGAATGTTTGGCACTTTCAGTGCCCCAAACCTCTCCCTACTCGAAGTTAGGCTTCTTTGGTGCTTGTCAGTGCACCAAAGAATCAATTATCTAATGGCGGTTGGAAACTGGGATTTTCCTATTGTGACACAGGGCAAAAGGGACCCAGTTCAAGGGGGAACATAGCGGTATATGGTAGGAGATGGCTTATCATTAACAAAACTTGGTTGGACCCCAAAGGAGAGTCCACAGCCAAGTGAAGATCAGTGCAGGTGTGCTTGGGTACTTTTGTCTGTAGGGGACTAGGGAGGCCCAGTGGTGCACCATGATATGGGAAACAATTTAGTGAAAATACAATGACCAACGCTTTTAGAGACCTTCTTGAGGAGGTCCATGTGCAGGTTTGCCCAAGGAACCATATTCAAAAAACGTAAGCCAATGGGGTATTGATTAATAGGAAAATTGACCAAAGAGGAAAGTTGGTCTTGAGGAAAAATATATAAACGATTGGGGGAAAATTTTCAATTGGTGGAAATGGTGCTAAGACCAAGTGCATCAATAGGCGCACGCTTTAATCATCCAGGGTACTATATCTCAAGATTGATTAACTTGAGTTTATTAGTTGTAGAAACAGCTGACCTGACTTAAAAATTTCAAAATTTGAGTAGGTTTTGAACTCCGTTTGCTGAGCAACTGAACCAAACCATCGTTATTAAGAATATAGCTAGTGCGTTATAACGCCCTTGCCATAACACATGTCTGAGCATCACGCACATCACCTAGACCAAACTGGACATATTTGGCCTGAACCCAGCGCTGGTCCTGGGCATGTTTGAGGTCAGGAAGGCCTTCTAACTTAACCTTTTTAGCCTCTGGACGACCATCTTTATCTTTTCAGTTGGTACCCTCAATCATGTCATCAAGCCATGACAAGAATCAGCTACCTTGATGAGCGCCTGGCCAATGCCAATCAATATTTTAATCAACTGTATGGGGAGCATGGTTCAACAGATGATGTGATTAAAGCCCAGGGCCTGAGAATCACATGCCTCACTGAGGAAAATGTCGCCCTGAAAGCCTGACTCACTTTGGAAGAACTAAAATTGTCAGAGGTCAAGTAAACCTTGCATGATGAGCATTAATAATGTTATAATTCGGTGTAATTGTTGAGATACGCCAAAAGGTTTTTGCACAGGGTCAATCCCGCTGAGCAACGGATGGACGATATGAAGATCGTTGGCCCTTAAAACAACTTTGTAAAAATAATAGAATATGAAGTAATTGAAAAATGATACTTTTTTTATAAACTTTAACATCAAATTCCTTATGCTTTGCTCTACTCCTCTTACCAACAAACAATCCTCCTTCAATTGTCTCATCTTACTTGTATCTCAGCAACTTCAGATGATACCGTTTCCTCAGCTTAGCTACCTGGTTCCGCCATATTATCATTGGTTCTGGCAGAGTATAGTATTCTCAATTCTCTATCGCCTTAGTTTGAAGCGATTTACTCAATATTTGTTGAATATTGACATCGCATTATTTCCCTATTTGGAGGCGATTCAATAATAACTTTTAAGACCTAATATCACCTCATCACAAGGTGCTTAAATAATCATAACTAGTATCATGGTCAGCAGATTCTCACCAATCCGCCATAGCTATTCAGGGTTTATTGTCCAGTCATAGCAGTATCCTGATATTAACCCCCCTGACTAAATAATAAGTCTCCTATTGTTTATACGCATAAAGGAACTTCACATGCACTCAGTTAATAATCCAATCGCTCACGGGGTCCTTAATGGTATAGGCGTCAACACCATTTGTCTCAATAACTTCAAATGGACCAATCCAGATACTAGCTAATTTGTGCTTCAAACTGGATCAATGCTGGTCATAAAATAGAACCACGTACCCATCCTTGAACTGAGCTAGCCCACTACGCTGTACCTGATTGATAGCCTGATTCTTTATCTTTTTGGCTAAGCTGAATGGGTACTCTTCAGCTTGTAATTTGATTAAAATGTCAGCTAGGTTAGTCAAATAACGTTGAGGATCTATTCTGCTAGTATCTTCTACACAAGCATAAAGCAGTGTTAGAAGAGCAGGGTGTTGTCCATATAGCAATTGGAAGGGACTCTTCCCCATGGCAGAATGGTAGCTAATATTGTATGCAAAAACAACGGTGAAAAGGAGGGAACTCCATTTGTAATGATAATCCATTACCAATTTCTGGAGTATGTTCATCAAGGCCCCATTTACTTGCTCAACCATCCTGTTGGACTCGGGGTGGTATGGGGTCATCAGAACCAAGCAGATGCCCATCAGATCTTTCAACTTTGGAAGGATGTGTGAGGTGAAGTTGGTTCCGTTATTGGTAAGGATGAACTGAGTGCAGCCATGTCTCTAAATAATACATTCCATTATAAACTTGACTACTGTGACCGCCCCCAAATCCCATATCTCCCATGATTCAACCCATTTGGTCAAGTGGTCAATCGCTACCAGAATGTATTTGGACCAGTTAGCTCCCATTGGCAGAGGGCCTTTGACATCAAGGGAAGCCATATGCCAAGCAAAATGGGTTTTACTAACTGGTACAAGGTCTTCTCGCAGAACGGCTTTTCCACTTGGCACTAATGGCAGTTGAAAATGGTTTTGAGCACGTCGAAGTTATGCTCTCCCAATAGTACTGGGGTCACAACAATTCCAGGGTCTTGCATACTACACCATGTCTGACTGCTCAGTGTGCGCTCATGATAATATTTGGTCAGGCGGAAGGCCTTGGGATATTTACTATAGTGTCCCCTGTCCTCTTGTACAATTTGCCATTCTTCTGAAATGTATTGGCCCTTATACCATCTAGTACCTTAATGACTTGCGTTGGTTCATTGTCATACTTTCCGCTGATCATTTTATCATACATTATTTTACTCAGATCCGCCATAACTGCAATTGTTGGTAGCATTGATAAGCAATTGTCATTCGCCGTTTAGCTCCAGGTTTGTGGAGGATCTCAAAGTTATAAGCCTGCAGCTAGAGGACCCATTTGGCTACAAGCCCTTCAGGCTTCTTGAGGTTTTGCAGCCAGCGTAATGAAACATGATCCGTTATGACCTTAACTTTACTCCATGCAAATACACCTGAAATTGCTTATATGCGTAAACTAACCACTAAGCACTCCAACTAAGTCACAGTATATTTATGCTCATGGCAGTTCAGGCTCCATCTGCAGTATGCAACTGGGTGCTCCTCCCCCTCATAATCTTTTTGAGATAGAACCTCCCCAATGGCGGAAAGGGATGTGCCCATCTGAACAATGAATTCTTTATCAAAATTTGGTAGAGTAGCACTGGCTCATTGATAATGCCATCCAAAGCATGTCAAAAGAGTGTTGATGGAGTTCCATCTATTCAAATATGGCATCATTTTTTAATAACTCAAATAGCGGACCTCCAATACAACTGAAGTTAGGTATGAAGTGGCGGTAGTAGCTGACCATCCCCAAGAATACCTGAATGTCCCACTTACTGTTGGGCGTAGTCATCATATGGATAGCCTCCACCTTGGCTGGTTGGGGTTTCAGCCCTGTAGCATCTACCACAAATCTGAGGTACTCTAGTTGGTCCTTGAAGAAGTGACAATTTTGGGGCTTGATCTGGATGTTGGCCTCAGCCAGATGGCGGAATATCTCCTCCAAATGGTTAAGATGCTCATAAAACGTGCAGGAGAATACATAGATGTCATTGAGGTACACAAGGGACACATAAAAACTTAAGATCGCCAAGGATAGTGTCCATCACCCGTTGGAACGTAGCTGGGGCATTACACAGCCCTTGAGGCATGTGGGTTGGTTGAAAAAGACCCTTAAATGTGATAAGGCGCATTTCTCCTGTTCCACTATGTGCAACTCAATTTGCCAATAAACCAGATATCAAATCCATTGTTGAGATATAATGAGCTCCTCCCAACCATTCCAAGGCATCACCAATTTTCAGCAAGGGGTTTGAGTACTTTTTGGTAATGCTGTTGAGCTTCCCAAAGTCTATTACTACCCAGTTGGTACCATCCTTCTTTTTTACACTTAGAACAGGTAAAGCCCATGGACTCTATGACAATTTGAGCATCCCTTACTCAAGCAGTTTGTGATCACCTCAGTAACCACTTCTTCAGCTGCTCTAGATTGGTGGATTGGCTGGGACCTGATGGGAGGATGATCCCCAGTGTCCAATAAATGGACCACCCTCATGCACACCCTAAATTGTGGTCATCAACAGCAAAGATCTCCTTATATTTTTGAAATAAAGCTTCCGCCTGATCTTTCTGGCCTTCTGATAACCCCAATTAAATTCTCATGTGGTACCACCACCATTACACTGAGCTGTAGTTTGATGGATAGACAAAATTCATCTAGCGACATGAACTCGTGAACCTCAAGGACCTCCTCAACAGTGGTCAGGTGTAATATGCAAATATTTGGGGTCAGAAGATTTGCAAAGGTTCTGTTTTTAGATTTGCTAGTAGAACCTTGATCTCCCCATTTCCTGGTAGTATAATGCCTGGAGCCATGTGGGGTTCAAGCTGCAATTGCTGATATGGGCCAAGAACTTCCCCATAGAGTCCATCTGGCACTTCTACTACCAATTTGGTGCTCAATATTACTTAATGACTGGAGGGGATGGACATAGGCCCAGCAGCTCTGAGCGGCAGACCTTGATATTAGCATATCTGTTGGAGAAGGGCCCAGATCTTGCTCTTTAATTATTGGTATTGAACTGGACTCACCCATCACTGTATGTCATGTTGATAACCCCATATCATTGGATCCTTTGGCACTCCGCTAGAGGTAAAGTATATTGGGATCTAGTTCCCTAAAATCTCAATGGTCTCTGCCATCATATCAATGACAGCCCTGAAATTTCACATGAAAGCGGTCCCAATTAACATATTATAATGGATGTTTGGTAACACTATCACCAGAGCTACAACAACAATCAACCCAAACTTCAAGGGTAGCGCGCTGTACACTCCCTCAATGACTGTGCTAGCTGCTCCAGCGGTCCCATATACCATCCAGTGTTCTGCATAAGGCTTTAATGTCAACTTCACCACCAACTTAGTGGACGCTATGTTAACTGGAGCACCTGTATTTATTATTGCGCGGACTTAGGTTTTTGCTATGACAATGTCACAATATGTACACTCAGAGTAAGATGAATTCTGATTTTTTGATACATGAACATTTAGAGGATATCTTTTCCAAAGAAAGCTCATAAACCCTTCACCGACTTTGAGGTATTCTTTGGCATTAATGGTCATCAGGAGGGCGGCGTTTAACCCCTTTAAGAAAAGTTCATCAGAGGACGGATACAGCTCATCTGTAAAATTTTGGTCAAACATTTGACAGGCATAAGGCTTCGGTTGCTCCTGGGGTCCTTCTTCTGCCATGTCCTTATATTGCGCTTGTGTCAATATATTCAGTACAACAACCAGCTGCTGATATAGGAATGCATTGTTGTACTGAGGGACTTCCACTGAATTTACATGGATAGGTTCAGGTGAGACGTTTGAGGTTAGAATAGTGGAGGTAGAGAGTCACATCTCTACTCTGCTCTTACTTTTCCCTGGTAGTACTGGTACTGCTGTACTTAATGGACCTAAAGATTGGGACAACCTTAGCTTAGGTGCCCAGGGTGTCAGAAAATCACAAGTCCAATTATTTAATAAGAGTGTTTTAGTTTTAAGTAAGGAGAAAAAGAGGGCAAAATTGGCCAAAAGATTCTGGCAAATTCTTGGTGGAATCCTTTGAATCAGGCAATAAATTTTGTAATAATACTCAGCCCAATACCACGAAGTCAGGTAATCAAATTGTGCCGACTATGCGGCAAATTCAGTAGAGCCCATTGGAGGCTCCTCCCTAGGCCACCACAAATTTAGTACTATCTACCCCACGGAGGCCAGCCCCTTTTATAGGGTTGGAAGGGGTCCTGTAAGGTAAAATATTTTCATGCCCACTGATTGAGTAAAATTTATTAAATTGTTACCTCACGGCCATATCCTACCAGCAATTGACTTTCCATTAATTGTTTCATCAAAATGAGGTGAGTTTTCCAATATCCAATAGGCCAAATCACAATATTTCTGAATTTTGACTTTACTAAGCAATATGAACTTCAAACCTCACCAATATAAATACTATGTATCGACTTATTAAAAGTATTCCCTTTTCTTACCTTCATGGCCACTAAAAAAACCTTTTTAACCCTAACTTTTTAGTTTTCACTTTAACGAATTTTTTATTACAACTAGCGGTGAACATACCCCCCTTTAACTATTTCAGCAGTAGAGATTAGTTTTCTCCTGCAATATTGTTGAGCTCTGGGGCAAATTTGCACCAGCGAGCATAAACCCAGCACATAGTCAAATAATTGGTGATCACTAGAGAGTAGTACACCACAGTTAATTATCAAAAATGGAGGGTGTTGGGGTAAATACCCTTGCAACCTTCCCTCTGCTTCTAAACCCCAGCTAGTTGCCCTTAAACAACAACTAGCAAGCGCTTTATCAAGACTTGAAAAATTTGAACAGCGCCCATAAAAATGTTCCTTAAAGGACAAGTTCACCCCTGGCGAGGGTAGTATTGCTTCGTTCTTATACATTTATGAAGCAGCCATGGAAGGGGCGACTGACCAGTAGAAAGTCAAGAACATCCTTTTTTTGTTTAAGACGCTTGGCCCAAGAAATGATGGCCCCATATATATGGATACTCTACACACCTGGGCTGAGGTTAAAGAAGCTCTTATAGCAAAAATTGGATCCAAACAGAGATTAATTAGGGAAAAACATGCTTTTATGTGGTTTAGTATGTATGAAGGTTAACTGATCACTGCCTTTGCTGAGCGATTCTACTTTGATGCTCAGAGGTTGTCAGCATCTAACATGCTAAACCTGGATGATTCCATCGTGGCCATGTTAACTGGGTTAGCTTCTCAACCTCCTTTAGCTTGGCATATCATCTCCATAAAGTGAACTTTTAAAAATGTCCATGGCATAAAAGAGGCCTTGTTAGACGTTGCTGACTTTCATACCTGTTTGACAACAAACAAAACTGTGATGAACCCCCAGGTTTGGACCATTGAGGAGTACTCAACTGAATCCCCAACTAAGGAGGCTATGTTGACCCCTATTCTGGTTACTACTCTGAGACCAACACTTGCGGTGCAGCTCAAATCCTGATCTTCCTTCCTCCCAGCCAACCTGAGGTTCTCAAGACAGTAAGTCATAGTGCATCATCGTCAATGGGGAAACGCTCCCAGCCCTCACGTTGCCACCAATATCAGCTTGTGCCATCCAAAAAACCTCTCCAAGTGGTTCCAAAGCCTTCTCCTAAGCCCAAACTCCTTTCTCAGGCGACATTCAATCCCACCAACAATAAGTTAAAGGACCAGGTCGCTAAAGATAAACCACCTGTTTCCCCAAGGCTCACAGCCACTAATCAACTTAGTGATGGCGTAGTTAAAGCATCCACCTCCACAACGCTATCTCCTCCAGCCAAATCTAATCCAAAACCTGTAGCCATTAGGAAGCTCAAACCTCTCCCTTTTGTGACAGTCGCTCCCAACAACCATGAGCTCAAGGACAAGGCTGCTCAAGCTAAGCCGCCTGCTCCTCCAATTATCATCGCTGTGGATGGGCCCCAGCTACTAAAGTTATGGCCTCCACCTCGACAGCTCTTCTAGCATCTACTCAATGTGTGTGGACAACACTTCAGATGACAAGTCTGAAGGGGGTTATTAGGACGTTGGCTATTATGTTCTAGAAGCCCCTGTTGAATTAGGTATACCGGATTGGCTGAACTCTGAAGGAAAAGATAAAATCCTGACCCCTCAAAGAAC